>MU185609.1:76958-108437 GCA_016904865.1 Pissodes strobi | reverse complement strand
TTTATGATAAGTGTCAGTTGAAATCTCCAAAAGAATGGGAACAATGCTTTATTATTGAAAATTTATTTTTAATTCATAACCGAATAGATTATGATATACCATTAAAAACAATTCGTGCTAAATGGTATATAACTACAAAAACATGGACCGTTTTTGTTCACTTTTTAAATAGGTTTGCCTAGTTTTATGAAGAATGGCATCAGTTAAAATCTCCAAATGTTTGAAAAGAATGCATTATTATTGATAAACGCTTTATAGGTCTCCTTCTGAGAATGTAGAGTTGTTTATGGAAAATCTGGAAATTTGATTGTCGGGCATTCCTGTCAATGAAAATATAATAGTGTCTGGCGATTTTAACATAGAATTTTCTGATCATTTTAGTAGTCACCATAACATTGTCTAATCTTTTCCAGTCTTTTAATTTGAACATGCATGTTAACCAACCAACACGTATCACGAAACATTCAGCTTCAACAATTGACTATGTATGTTCAAACCTAGGTAATGAGAATATTGTCTGTCACTGTAACAGTCCCGGGTTATCTGACCATGAAGCCATTGTAACTAGTCTATTACTTTTTAAACCCCCAAAACATACTGGCATTGCGCGTGGCAGACTATTTACAAAAAAAACTTTGCAAGATTTAGCAGTCTTAGTGATAATGCCAGTTGGGGTGAAATCTTGAACTCAGGTGATGACAAACTTGAAACATTCCATTCATCCATATCCAATATTTTCGACAAATCATTTCCCATTGTCAATAAAAAATATAAAACAAGAAAGCCTTGTTACATAAAGGGTTTAAGAATATCAGGGAAAAATATGCGGTCTCTTCATTATATTAGAAAGTTCTCAATGGACAATGAATCATTTTTAAACTATTTTTACAACTATCGAATAATATATAGGAGCACTATTTCCCTTTCTAAGCAGCTGTACTATAGGAAACGCATCAATGAATCTTCAAATAAGGCAAAGGAATCCTGGTGTATTGTGAATCAACTCAGGGGGAAGAATGATACTCTTCCAACAGTCTTTGAATTAAATGCAGATAGGCTGAATTTCTATTCTTCTGAAATGACTAGTCGCATTTGCAGAAAAAACGAACCTGAGGATTTCATGAGAGGTATTAATGTTGGAGGGACTTTCTTTTTCATTTCAACTAATGTTTTGGAGGTTAATGACATAATAAAGAAAATCAAGAATCGAACTTGTACAGGATGGGACCAGATTTCTATGAAGATATTCTCGGCTCTTCCCACCAGGGCGCTAGAAGCGCTTGCAGATGCAATAAATGCTTCTTTTTCTACCAACACATTTCCTGTATGTCTGAAGCGAGCAGTGGTTTTTCCTCTACATAAGGGCGGCGATCATGACAGTCCATCTAATTTTCGCCCAATAACTCTTCTGCCTGCAATGTCTAAAATCGTTGAGAGGTTGGTGAAGGTTACAATGATTTCTTTCCTGAACAGGTTTAATCTTTTGAGTCCTGGGCAGTTTGGATTCCAAGAGGCAAAGAGCAATGGAGATGCTGTATTTGACCTTCTGCGTGTGCTCTACAATCGGCTTAACTCCGTTGAAGCTGCTGCAGCAGTGTTCTGTGATGTCTCCAAAGCCTTTGACAGTGTCGATCACAGGATACTGCTGTGGACGTAGGAGTGGTATGGCTTTAGAGGCTCGTCCTTGTGCTGGTTCGAGTCCTACCTATCGGGTCGTGTTTAGAGTGTCAATTTCAAGGGCTGCTGTTCAGATGAGCAACGCATTTCTCTGGGTGTCCCCCAGGGCTCTGTCCTGGGGCCTATACTCTTCCTTTTATATATTATAAGAGGAGAGGTAACTATGTTCGCAGACGATACCACCATTTTATGGCACGAAAAAGATGTAGAACAGCTGAAAAGGATCTTGGACACTGACCTGATTAAGGTTAAGGACTGGTTTGATGCAAACCATCTCAGCCTTAATGTTTCTAAGACTAAGTTATTAAGTTTTAAGAGTTCTATGGATAATGTATTCTTACAAGACGAACCCATCCAGGCACAATATTCTATTAAATTTTTAGGACTTACAATTGATAGTGAACTCAAATTCCGTGAACGTATTATTAGGGTTAGTGGTAGAGTTTCTTCTGGTTGCTATGCTCTGAGAGTGATATACAAAAATTTAGATTTTCACATAACAAAAAGTGCTTATTATGCACTTATCGAGTCTCACCTTAGCTATGGTATTTGTTTTGGGGGCTCATGTCCTGGGTATCTTTTCAACTCACTATTTGTCCTTCAAAAGAGAGCGGTTAGAACCCTTTGTGGAGTAAGGAATCGAGACTCTTGTCGTCCGCATTTTGTAAGAAATAGGATATTGACGCTCCACTCTCTATATATCCTACAAACGGCAAGTATTGTTTTTAAAAAACATAAGAATGAAATTGTCGTAAGTAATTCTTTTGGAACACGACTGACCTACACCTTCCGGCTGCCTATTTCAGACACTGAGCAGGTGAAAAACTCTTTTATTTATATGGGGAAAAAATATTTAATCATCTACCTCTTGAAATTAGGTCTTTAAAATGTGTAATTAGGTTCAAGAAAGCTGTTAAAAAATTGCTAGCTCCTAAAGCATACTACTCTCTTGACGAATATTTCAATTCTGTCTTTCCATAAGTTCTCTCTAATATATTGTTAATACATATTTAAATTCATGTTATTTTTGTATATTTTATATTTAATTTTGCTATGTTTTGTTTGCTTTGTTTGTTTATTTTAATTCTACAAGGCTTTGTCAACAACTAATGTTATGATAATAAAGCTATTTTTGAATAAGAATTGAATTTGAATTTGAAAAATTTGAATTTGAATTTATTTCATAATAAATAGATTATGACACACCATTCATTAAACACACAATTCGTGCTATATGGAATATACTTACAAAAATATAGAACGCCTCTGGTGTCTACTCTTTTTTAAACAAGTTTTTCTAGTTTAATGAAAAGTATCAGTTGAAATCTCCAAAAGTAATGGAAGAATGCCTGATTATTGCAAATTAATTTTTATTTCATAACCCAATAAATTATGATATACCATTCATTAAAAAAACAATTCGTGTTATATGCACGTGCTATACACAAATATTGAACGCTTCTGGTGCTCATTTTCTTAAGTAAATTTACCTAGTTTTATGAAAAGTATCAATTGAAATCTCTAAAAGTCGTACAAGAATGCGTTAATATTGAAAATTAATTTTGATAACATAACCCAATAGATTATGATATAACATTCATTAAAAAACAATTAATGCTATATGGTTTAGAACTACAAAAAATTGAACGCTTCTGGTGTTCACTTTTTTAATAGGTTTACCTAGTTTTATGAAAAGTATGAGTTGAAATCTCCAAAATTATGGCAAGAATGCTATTATTGAAAATAAATTTTTATTTCACAACCCAATAGGGTTTATCTTATTTTATGAAACCATAATCGGGTTGAAATTTCCAAAATTATGGGAATAATGCATTATTATTTAAAATTATTTTTTTATTGCATAACCCAACAGATTATGATATACCATTCATTAAAAAACAATTCTTGCTATATTATATAACTACAATAATATTGAACGCCTCTGTTGTCAACTTTTCTAAATAGGTTTACCTAGTTTTACAGAAAATAACCATGAGCACTCTGCATAATAAATCACCTTGTATAATAAATTTCTTACAATTAATGAATATAATTTAGCACTTTTTGTATAGATTCTAATTGAAAATGTTAAACATTTGATAAAAAGCAGGGTGCTTAATTTCTTTGATAATTTGAGCAAATAATATTTCGTAATAATTATATCAATGGTATTTTGATCCCAGTGAGGTTATTCATTTATTTCTGAATTTCAGATTGAAAAACTATGAAATGGGGCACATCAAAGAGGCGATTCTAAAATGAGCCCTGCAAAATCTGAAAGGAAGAGGGGATGGGTTCGACCCCTACATTTCGATATATTGTGAGTATAGATATAAAGTAATCGCTGGTTTCAGCAGCATTACTTTGTATTGTATTTTTTATTCTAAGATTGATAAATTAGGACTAGTAATGGATTGGTTTTTCGCATTCATGCATGATGATTTTTTTAGATATTTATCGAGAATTGGCCATTAAAAAGCAATCTTAGATACAAATAAGAACCTTCATTTGAATATAAAGCAGTTTTACTGCTCCATCTGTCGAAAAATATAATCAACATTTCAAGAAAACTAATACTGATATTGGGCCTAGGCTTGATCAGGCTTGTTTAAGTAATCAATAATCGTGTTTTGCTCCACTTTATTTAGGAAGAAATAGCGTTTATTAATATAGAAAAACTGATTCATTTTAGAAAATTAACTTAATTGCCTAAAATAGTAAATACTTTTCACACATCTCACTCCGGCTTTGAGTTGTTCTGGAATCATTCTACATAGATAAATTTCGAAAAAAGTATTGAAACAAATAATGTCTTTGCTTCAATTTTTATATTATTATTGAATAATTCGTATTAGTAATGATTTCCAAATCAAGACAAGGCAGCGGTTAAATAATAAGGTACAATGTCAATTTAACCGACCATAATTGAGCCGCGATAAAAAGCGGGAATGAATTAAAAGCTTTCACGATCCCAAAAATAACCCCGAAACGTAATGGTGTGGAAGAGCCTTGAGTTCCACTCAACCCGAAAAAAAACATTCCGCATTATAAAATCCACTTACTTTCACGTTAGCCTTGAAAAAGCATTTTCCAATTTCAACTTTAAAAACTCGTTTCCATACGATGACCCATTTAACGCGATTTTTTGTATCTTTCGAATAATGCCGCTATTAATATTCAAGGTGGAATTTTTGCGAAGTAACCCAGTTGCTAAGCTATGAAAAATTAATTTCAAATTTTATGAAATAGCAAGAATATCGTGCACATTTATTTGAAAGAATAATTTTGCTGAAGACGCCACTACTAACTTCGTCTTTTTTATGGAAATATAGACCTACTTTATTGAAGACTCGCCTTAAATGTTATATTTCACAAGGCAGTAATCATTTTCTGTAGCAATTTTAAATCAAGACGTAAATAAATAAATAAAATGAATATTTTCAGATGGCTACCAAAGGCGGCGATTCGCTCCGTCGAAGGCGATCCGTCGGACTGCATCCTCGTGGTCGGAGTGTCACGGCCCAGAATGGCTCTGACCGTCCTTATCGTTATGCTTCTGTCTCTGTTCCTCACGTTTCACATCATCTACGACAGCGCCCTTAGCACTCTGCACAAAAGCAACCATGTGGAGAGCCCCAGGCAGCCTCTATTCCTCCTATCCCGAAAACTGTATCCAGTGGCTGTTAGAAGGTTACCACAGGTAAATAGCACAATGTAGTTTTTCAGTTCATAAAACATAATGGTATTAATTCTAGAAAACTCTCTAGATTGTAGCTGTAGCTAACTATAATCAACCTATATGCGATACTGATTTAGAGATTTGTGGAGGGGAATATGAGTGGGTGTTTTTTAGGAAAAATAACTGTAATTTACTATTTACTAATTTTGGTCACCCTCAAAATTCTAAAGCTCTGATGGCCATAACAAACACGACAATAATATTTTCATGGAAAATTTTAAATGAAATGTTTATAAAACTGCAATTTAGTATTAAATTATTTGCTTAAAGGGAAAGGTATCAACACCTTCTGCTAGAGGAGGTATTGGAAGTATTCTCAAGGGTAATAAGTAAAGCCGAATGTTAGGCCTAGAGGTGATGACGTCATGCGTCACCTGTGGCCTTGTGTTTCATAAGGTGTTGGATACATACGGATAGAGCATTTGGTACTATAGAAATGTAGGCATCCACTACTGGATACCTTTTAGTGTCGAAATATAGTCTGTATCCAAGTCACCGATATCAAGACTTGTTTTTCCTGTTATTTAATGATTTTGGCTTCGCCCTGTCATAATGACCTGGATACAGACTATATTTCAAGTCTTGATATCGATATATTAATTGCCCTTAAACGTTCCCTAAAAACAGCTTGCACTTATAATTAATCACGTTTGCCTTCTTATTTTTAGGCCATCATTATGGGTGTTCGAAAATGTGGTACTCGAGCCCTACTAGAAATGCTCTATCTCCATCCGAAGGTACAGAAGGCAGCAGGTGAAGTTCATTTCTTCGACCGCGACGAGAACTACTACAAAGGACTGGAGTGGTACCGAATGCAAATGCCCCATTCATTCTATGGACAAGTTACCATTGAGAAGAGTCCCAGTTATTTTGTGACACCAGAGGTGAGAGCTTAGAATAAGTTTTATTACATAAGTATAATACACGTCTATCAGCTCAATCGTAGTGATCCTTAGTCCGCCTACCTGTTTTCAAACTATTATCACAGCACTTTTTGCTGACTGTTTTGCCGTTTTTGTTGTATGTTTTGTTGTTTTTACTGTCTGTTTTGCTGTTTGTGCTGTCTGTTTTGTTGTCTTTTTTGCTGACCATCATTTTCACTGTTTCATATAGACAGAACAATAGACAGCAAAACAAACAGTAAAAACAGAAAAAAACACACAACAAAAACAGCAAGAAAGCAAAACAGTGGTGGTTTGAAAACAGGTAGGGGGACTAGGAATAGGGATCTCTAGGATTGAGCTGATAGCTGCGCATTATACCTACTTAACCTACTTAAGATAATATATGGAAAAGTAACTTCGATTTCGATTTTTTAAGCTTGTAAAATATTATCGAATGTCCGAGAGACGTCTAAATAACTATTTGGAAATCAATTTAGGCGAGGTGAAAATATCAGCAATATTTCAGGACTAAATGAGGTGACACTTTATCGAAAAATAAATTGGCTAAGTGCATGAGCGTAAAAATAGAAATTGTCGGATTATTAACTATAATTGATTTCGGCGGTGCCCAGAATTTATTTGGGTCAGATATGACGTTGACATATTTATAATGCATATGCTGCTACTAAAAATAATATCGGAGGTAATTTTGAAATAAATATTAATCGATTTGATAGTGTGGATTGTAATTAAACAAAGTGACTTTTCAATACATAAATATTTATTATTGATATTAAGTGAAGTTGTTAACGACGTTTTCTAATAAGTTAATTGCACGTGTGAGGGCTGAGTAAATAGGATTACTCGCACAAGACAAATATTGGTCTGTATTAGTAGGCAACGTAGACATAACCTTCAATATTTTTAGATATGGAAATAATATTTTAGGGACTAATGGCGTATATAGTGTTCAAAACCGGAATAACGCGACCCACAAATATGCATGCTAATGACCCTTCAGGTACAAAGAATGACTTTAATAAACTACGTATCTTAGAGCTTTTACATGCGCTAGAAGATTAAGCAAATCCTATACAAGCATGTGAAGGATACAAGCCAGCCATTTTACAGGCCACGCTTAAAATACTAATTTAATGGTTGTTTTTCTATATAGCAATTAAAAACGTGATTATTTTTCAAATCAAGTAAAAAGTGAGCAAAGCTCCACCTCTCGATCGAGGGGGCGGAGCTCACCTATCTGAAATGGGCGTGAACCTTCATACCCCATACTGCGTTTATGAGCATAGTAATTGTTTTGTCTTTTGTTTGTTGTATTAGGCAGGACGTGTCGTCTTTTTCCTGTGAATTTACTCACACTTACTCCTGGGGAATGGGTGTGTTTATGAAAACCTTATTGATTATTTTTCAATCTTCAGGTCCCAGAGAGGATTCGAGCGATGAATTCCAGTACCAAATTACTCCTTATAGTTCGTGAGCCGGTTACTAGAGCTATATCTGACTACACTCAGCTACGAGCGAACGCAGCCACGTCTTCGCCGACTGCTTTGCCTACACCTTTACCGAAAACCTTCGAACAGCTGGTGTTACATCCCAATGGATCAGTCAATGAAGGGTATCGACCCTTGGCAATCTCTGCGTATCATCATTTTTTGCACAGATGGTTGGAGGTATGTGTGTAACTATATTAAGGCTATTTCTACGTGTGTGTACTTTTAGGTTAACTCATATATTTGAAAGCATTTATTTGTCATCCAATTTTGTTGAGTGTGTTTTTGATTTTGATGCTTAATAAGAAATTAGATATTTTTAAATTTGTCTTGTAATAAAATGTATAATCTGTCTTAAGTTTTTGATATTTGTTTTTTATCATAAATCTTAATACTGATTTTAAATAAAGCTGATCAATGTTAATATATTACTATCTTTGTAAACTAGCAAGAAGGATGGATATCTTCTCTTTATAAAAAGTATAATTTTTATAATCAATTTTTGTGATATCTGTAATTTTGATAAAGTGGTTGAGCCTGCATTTCTCCACACTACCAAACCATAATTTATTACTGATTCTGCTAATGCAAAGTATACTGATTACAGAGTTTTGAATGTTAAAATTTTTGTAGTTACATACTCAACGTGTGCCTTCCAAGTGAGTCTTTCATCCAAAATAACTCCAAGATATTTAACACTACTTTTTCTTTTTATGATTATTTCACATTTACATTGCAGGCCCAAATCAGATTCACTCCAAATCAGGAATAGATCGAGAGGAAAGTGAGAAAGTCACAAAATTGATTTTCTCAACATTCACAGACAGTAGACTATGGTCCAACCAGTTTTTAATTTTTGCAATGCCTTTTCTGCTTTTAGTTTGGTGCCTTCCCAATCATAAGCTTATGATACTAGTATCATCAGCAAAGCAATAGGTAGTGATACTCTCATCCTCTATCTGATCCATTATATCATTTATATAAATATTAAATAACAAAGTTGAGAGTACTGTACCCTGTGGCACACCACATTAGACCTCTAATACTTCACTCTTCTGTCCAGAGACTAATGTGGTTTGTTTTCGTTTCGTAAGGTATGACTGGATAAAGTTATTTGGAATACCCCTGATTCCCATGTTATCCAAACATTTAAGCAAAATTTGGTGTGCCAAAGTGTCAAATGCTTTCTTCAGGTCCAGAAAGATGCCTACCACTTTTCTCCCCAGATCTAAGTTTTTTAGTATCCCTTCTGTCACTCTAACAAGGGCATTTTCGGTATTTGAGTTTTCCCTGAAAGCAAATTGATTTGAGTTGAGTAGGTTATTTTTCTCTAAAAAAGTTGTTAATTTCCTTCTGTAGCACTTCTCAATAATCTTACTTATTGTAGTAGTTAGCGAAATAGGCCTATAGTTGTTCATTAATTTTGTATATCCTTGTTTGTGCAAGGGTGTGATTGTAGTGTTTTTTAATATAGTTGGGAAAACACCCCGTACCAAAAGCTAGATTTGTTATATGTTTTAGGGGAATACTGAAAGTTTCTTTATATTTTTTTATTATATTAGATGAGATGGCATCATCCGGAGGGGATGATGCCATGCCATTAACCCCATTTTTAAGGTTCATTACTTCCTTAATTATATCATCCCATATACATCGACATAAAATGGGCCAAAAAGAAATGAAGCAGCCATTGTTACTTTGGATAGCTTGGTAGGTATGGGAACTCGTTGGGTTGCATACAGAAAAATTCATTCAATTGTAACCTATTATGACAGTTTTGGAGATTTGTCCTTACCACTTGAATTAATAGATTACTTTTATAGAGGATACACAGAGTTACAAACATTTACTATACATATGACCGACAGCAAGAGTTTGGTACAGTGTGGTGTGGGCATTTAAGTTTGAAGTTTCTCTAGGAACATATTAAAATGGCGTAAAAAAAGTATGAAAATGTGTTTACTACCTGAACACTTATTTAAGTGAATTAACATCCTACTTTTTTTTATCAATCGATTTACAGAAATGCTGTAAATATGATGTGGGAACGCTGGGATTCTACACATACAACTCAATTTTTAACGTTGATGAGACCAACAACTGTCTCGGTTATTCCAAATCCTATAGTCAACAGTTTCAAGTTACAAACAATCCATCTGGAGCCTATGAAATATCTGATATTAATCGCGTGAGTATGGGCACATTGAAAACATTATCTGGTGATAAAAGCGAGAATATCTTCATTGCTGCCCAACAACAACACCCTAAATTGCGAGTCACAATCCAAGAATAATATCGATATGAGTTATACAAGTTCCTAAGCCACTTTAATCGGATTCAAGAAAGAAATATATGAAAAAACCTCAAGCATATTTCAACTTCTCCGGTTAATATTATGAAGACCAGAAATATTCGTGTTCATTTTAATATAATTTCCTGGGACGCAATCGTCTTTGTACTATTATGTGTACAATTATTCATATAGGGTGGTCATGAGCTGCGACTTTCGGTCGCTTGGATTTGTCGATTATTGATTTTAAGTTGACAATATTTTATTGTATTTTCAACCCTACAACTTCAACTCTCCAGCAGAAGTGAAGTTATCCCCAAATTTTTTAATGAGAATGGGTATCGAGTGATACCACTGATCGGACATCCTAGCCAGCGTAGCCTGTATCGTCGCATTTCATTCCAACATATTTGCTTAGCCAGAGAAGATACCCATTCATGCCGGTATCCAGGCCGGAAAAAACCGGATGTTCCCAAGGGTCCTCCTTTCATAGATCTTGGGGTTTTATTTTTGATAAATTAGTATTGGAAGCAAATTGGCAAACTCCATTTATAGGACCTGATTGAGGAATTTATAAATAAATATGTATCATATTCGTCTGAGTTATGAAACGATGGACATGTAGCTTTTAACTTAAGAATTAGAAGAAAAAACACATTTACCTGGTTGAAAAAATAATCTAATAAAGTGTGTATCATAATTGTCTGAATTGTGAAGCGATGAAATATTATATTTTTAAATTAAACAGGCAAATTGATATTCATAAAATCTAATTGAGAAAATTATACATATCATGATAATAGATATTTTCAAATTCAATGCTGGAAGCAAAATAAGTCGTATATGCCTGAATTGTGGAACGTTGGGACTATATGTTTAAAAATTCAGTATTTGAACTCTCATAGTAACTTTAATCGGATTTAAGAAAGAAATATATGAAAAAAACCTCAAGCATATCACAACTTCTCCACTTAATATTAAGAAGACCAGAATTATTCGTGTTCATTTTAATAAAATTTCCGGGTCATACTTAAATTCAGAAACGTCTCACACATTATTTAAATTTCACATCGATGTAAAACCTGGCTATAAGCTGACAAAAGAACCAACAAATATCATATATTTGCCCATAATGCCTGAAAGACGCCAGTTTATAGACAACATTACACTTTGGCATTTTGGATGAATAAAGCAAATTAATAGATTTTCAAGGTGAAAAAATTATAGTCAAACTAGAATTGAGAAATCTGCCATAAATAGTTTTCAAAATCAAAATTGAACCAAAATCGATCAAGATTTTAAATAAGAGTAAAATACATCGTCCGCAATAAATGACTCTTAGTTCAGATGTCAAATCGACTAGACATAATATCAGTAGAGACGACCAAAATTTCCTGAAATCCTTGGGCCGAATATTGAGGGTATGATTTTGTCTTCAAGTGAAAATATTCAAGTTTCACATTTACATTGCAGGCCCAAATCACATTTAGGGTCATGCATTGTTATGCACTCCAAATCAGGAATAGATCAAGAGGAAAGTGAGAAAGTCACAAAATTCGTTTTCTCAACATTCAGAGACAGTAGACTATGGTCCAACCAGTTTTTAATTTTTGTAAAGCCTTTTCTGCTTTTAGTTTGGTGCATTCCCAATCATTACCGCTTATTATGATACTAGTATCATCAGCAAAGCAATAGGTAGTGATACTCTCATCCTCTATCTGATTCATTATATCATTTATATAAATATTAAATAGCAAAGTTGAGAGCACTGTACCCTGTGGCACACCACATTTAACCTCTAATACTTCACTCTTCTGTCCAGAGACTAATGTGGTTTGTTTTCGTTTTGTAAGGTATGACTGGATAAAGTTATTTGGAATATCCCTGACTCCCATGTTATCCAAACGTTTAAGCAAAATTTGGGGTGCCACAGTGTCAAATGCTCTCTTCAGGTCCAGAAAGATGCCTACCACTTTTCTCCCAGATCTAAGTTTTTTAGTATCCCTTCTGTTACTCTAACAAGGTCATTTTCGGTATTTGAGTTTTCCCTGAAAGCAAATTGATTTGAGTTGAGTAGGTTATTTTTCTCTAAAAAAGTTGTTAATTTCCTTCTGTAGCACTTCTCAATAATCTTACTTACTGTACTAGTTAGGGAAATAGGCCTATAGTTGTTCATTAATTTTGTCTCTCCTTATTTGTGCAAGGGTGTGATTGTAGTGTTTTTTAATATAGTTGGAAAACATCCCGTACCAAAAGCTAGATTTGTTATATGTTTTAGAGGAATACTGAAAGATTCTTTATATTTTTTTATTATATTAGATGAGATGGCATCATCCCCTCCCTTTACCACATTTTTAAGGTTCATTACTTCCCTAATTATATCATCCCTTGTCACAGGACTCAAAAAGAATTAAACATCACCCCTTCCCTCCCTCACCTCCCGATTCAGAGTGCATCTAGTAATTTTGTTTGCCAACTATTTTCCACATCAAGTAGGAGTTAAACTCATTTGAAATCTGTTTTTTTGTCTGTTATTTCTAAATTTACTAGGTTGTTAATGGATTTTATTTCTGCGTTACATGGCTGATCATTGGTGGCTTCTCTAATCACCTTCCATAATTTTTTTTTGGATTATTTAAATTTTTGTGTTAATAATTTGTAGAAGTTATACTTAGAATTTTTTATTAGTTTACCCAACATTTTTCGGTATTCTTGATATCTATTCAACACAATAAAGTTGTTAGGATTTAGTGCACATTCCCTTTTAACGCGGTTTTTGTTTAGAATTGACATCAAGAGCCCACCAGTGATCCAAGGCTTTAACTTGTTTTTCTTGATAGTTATGGATTTTATAGTTGTTGATTCAATAAGCATATTTTTTAGTTTATTTATAAATCAATTTGTACATAATTCAACATTGTTTTCCTGCAGAACATCATCCCACTGCTCACCGTCCAATTTTTTTGATAGTTCCTCATAATTTATTGTTTATGTATTAGATTTTTCTCTCTTATCAACGTTGTTTCTAATTGAATGTTAAGCAAAATCGGGTGGTGATCAGTGAGATCATTCTCCAAAACAACAGCCCTAACATCGTTGAAAAGGTCACTTTTTGCCTGTTCATTGCTCAATTTTACCAAAAAGGGTCTCTCTCCATGTTTGTTCACTCCAAAACTCTCTAAAATCTCATTTTTTGCAGTTTGTAACTGCATGCCTATTAAATCTTTTTAATGGTGCCTATCATGTCTAGATTGATCTGTTTTGGAACACCAGCATTTATCAGGTTTTGGATTTTTCTGTGGCCTCAAAAGACTCCATCCCTTCTCATGTTTGCAATCGCTTCTTTAACTCCTCATTTTCCTTTTTAAATGCTCCGACGCCAGAATGCCCTCGAACATTCGTGTTTGGTCTTCAAAGGAGTCCGACATAAACTGTATTGAGACCCCAAGGTCATTAATTTTCTTCTCAATCTTCTGCTCAACAGGGCTCAAGAGACTCCTGAAGGATTCTTTATCTCCTTAAGCCTTTTTCATCCATATCCAGAGAATTTTCGGATTTTTCACTGTTTTTTCATGTTTTTTCGTTCTTCTAACCTCACTTTTGTCAATATCACAACATGCAAATTTCCCATTTTTGTTATTAATTATCACCCTGGTTGAACAGCTATGGTGGTAGTACGCCTTACAGTTAACACACTCAGTATATTCTATGACTTTTTTTACAATAATTGCACTTATTTTCACAGTATTTTACTTGGCGAAAATTTTGCGTGTCACCCATTCCTAACCTCACATACACGACTGCTTCGAATGCTAAGAATAACGTTGGGGAAATTATATTAAAATCAAAAGCAAATGGTTTATATTTGAAATCATAGCTTACTGGTTTGGGTTTGCATATTCGCAGCTCAAAAAACTAAATATTCACTTCCTACCACAAAGATCACTATCGATATAGAAAAGTATGTAATCAAAGCTAAAATGCCACATTTTATAGGTGTATATATGCGAGATACATCGACATAAAATGGGCCAAAAAGAAATGAAGCAGCCATTGTTAATTTGGATAGTTTGGTAGGTTTGGGAACTCGTTGGGTTGCATTCAGAAAAATTAATTCAATTGTAACCTATTACACATACAACTCAATTTTTAACGGTGATGACACCAACAACTGTCTCAGTTATTCCAAATCCGATAGTCAACAGTTTCAAGTTATAAACATTCCACCTGGAGCCTATGAAATATCTGATATTAATCGCGTGAGTATGGGCACATTGAAAACATTATCTGGTGATAAAAGCGAGAATATCTTCATTGCAGCCCAACAACAACACCCTAAATTGCGAGTTACAATCCAAGTATAATATCGATCTGAGTTATACAACTCCCATAGCAACTTTAATCGGATTCAAGAAAGAAATATATGAAAAAAACCTCAAGCATATCAAATTCTCCGCTTAATATTATGAAGACCAGAATTATTCGTGTTTATTTTAATATAATTTCCTGGGACGTAATCGTCTTTTTACTATTATGTGTACAATTATTTATATAGGGTGGTCATGAGCTTCTACTTTCAGTCGCTTGGATCCGTCGATTATTGATTTTAAGTTGACAATATTTTATTGTATTTTCAACCCTACAACTTCAACTCTCCAGCAGAAGTGAAGTTATCCCCAAATTTTTTAATGAGAATGGGTATCTAGTGATACCACTGGTCGGACGTCCTAGCCAGCGTAGCCTGTATCGTCGCATTTCATTCCAACATATTTGCTTAGCCAGAGAAGATACCCATTCATGCCTGTATCCAGGCCGGAAAAAACCGGATGTTCCTAAGGGTCCTCCTTTCATAGATCTTGGGGTTTTATTTTTGATAAATTAGTATTGGAAGCAAATTGGCAAACTCCATTTATAGGACCTGATTGAGGAATTTATAAATAAATATGTATCATATTCGTCTGAATTATGAAACGATGGACTTGTAGCTTTTAACTTAAGAATTAGAAGGAAAAAAACATTTACCTGGTTGAAAAAATAATACAATAAAGTGTGTATCATAATTGTCTGAATTGTGAAGCGATGAAATATATTTTTAAATTAAACAGGCAAATTGATATTCATAAAATCTAATTGAGAAAATTATACATATCATGATAATAGATATTTTCAAATTCAATGCTGGAAGCAAAATAAGTCGTATATGTCTGAATTGTGGAACGATGGGACTATATGTTTAAAAATTCAGTATTTGAACTCCCATAGCAACTTTAATCGGATTCAAGAAAGAAATATATGAAAAAACCTCAAGCATCTCACAACTTCTCCGGTTAATATTATGAAGACCAGAATAGTAGTGTGTTAACGAGAGTGAGTCCTCACGGAGGAGGTAATTACCTTATCCTCCGTGAGGGCTCTCTCTCTTTTGCTTACTGAGGAGTCTTTCTCATCATGTAATTAATACATTTCCCATCCTTATCTACATATGTTGACCTTGCCCCTGACCCTGACTTTTCCCCTCCCCTCTTAAATAAACATAATAAAACCAGCAGTTCTGTATGTTTCTTCACTTCACAGTTTAGTTTTCAATGGAAGAACTCAAATTAAGAAATCGAGTACTCAAGAGGGTCAATTCAGAAATAGTTAGTTCGGAAACAGTTAGTTCAAAAAAGAAAAAAAGTGAAGTGCATTTGAAAGAGGAATGCCCTATTTGTTTTAGTTCTTTGGAAAAAGAAAACATTTGCACACCAAATTGGTGTGAACACAAATTTTGTTTAGATTGCTTGACAGAATGGTTAAAAACGAAGGATGTTTGTCCATTGTGTAGAAGTCATTGCGATTACATTAATATAAAATATACTAATCAAAAAAGAGCTATTGTGAAAGAAACTAAATCAATTGTAGATATTTTTGAAACTATTCTAGATGGTGATAATAATGAAGAAGATAATGAACTAGTTTATATCATTCCCAGAACATCAATGTGATAATAAGAAGGAATTTTCTGTTTATAAGAAACATTGATACTTACGATCATTTAGTCGCTGTTAGTTATATACATTAACAGTTATGGATGAGGCTGTGAAAAAGTTACATGAAGAATTTAACCAATTAACTTCAGATAATTATTATAATGCTATGCATAGCAGACCAGAATATGTTGACTTTTATTGTGAGTTTGCGGAACATTATTCGAAAGGTGCGTCTGCTTGTGCTCAATACTTCGAAAATTTCAATGTATTGCAGTTTGTAGTTGAACTGAAACAATTGGGATTTTTTGTTGAAGCGGTTAGTTTGAAGAAATATATAGGAGATCCAACTATATTAGATGTGATAAAATTGGCAGAAGAAGAATTGGGAGAACTTCAATTTGAAGTATTTGTGTAAGATATGGAGAACTTTGTGTTAGAACTTTATGAAAACTTTTTGATGTCGGAAGCCTGTTCGCGGTTTTATGCGCTTGCGGGAAATGATGCTGAAGCTCAAGACATACTGTGGTATGAGAACTATATGCAACATGCTGAGTTTTGTAAAAAAGGTGTACAAGTGTGTAGCGAGTTCTTAAAGAACAAAGACAGAGTAAAGTTTGTATTGGAACTTAATATGTTAAAATTATATTATAAGAATATATGTGTGTATTAGGAAATTTAAATGTGAGAAATGAAATGTATTTAATAAAACAAAGTTAAATAAAATTATTTTTTTTTATTCATTCATAAAAAAATTATTATAAATATAAAACACATTTGAAAGCGCACACATAGATGGTGACTTTGAATGATAAAAACATTTAGGTGTTGAAGCAATTAAAATTGGTTGTTCATCTAATTCAATTATTGGTTTGCTGGAATATTTTCTTAGGTAATCTGCTTTTTCGTTTCCTTTAACGTAAACAAATTGCGCTTGTTCAGTCAATTTTTTTACAATTGTTGAAAAGTGGTGTAGTGGAGTATAACCGATATTCCAATTAATGCAGTGGTGATTTTTCATTAACCATACAGCTTGCTTGTGCGCTTCAGGAGAAAGAGAATTCAAAGAAAATGGTTGCTTGAAAACATAATGACTAATTTTTTCTCCATCATAGGCAGCTAATTCTTTAGGTAGAAATTTATTCTTTTCATCTTTGAACGCTTGAATATCCAAAACTAATCTCATATTTTTAAAGTTGCAAATTTTTTAAACACAAAGTTTTTATTGGAATATGATTCAATACGTTTTTTCAGTTCTTCTAAATTTTTAATGAAAATATCTAATTTCTTGAACATATTGTAAGATCATTACTTCATGAACTATATTAAGAACCTGCTTGGAGTTGCTCTATCTTTAAATGATCTTATACAACTAAGAAATATTTGTTCAAATGTTAAATAAATGTAGTGCTTCAAGAGGGTGGGGGTGAAATGTAATATTAAAAGCAACTTGAAAATTAAAGTTGTTTAACAAGTTTAGTGAGTGGGTTGTAAGTGAAAACTTTATCATGTAATATTAAACAATACGCTGAAGTATCTTTTTCTAAATCTTTGTTTAGTTCAAATTCTACTCTCATTACTACAGGTCCAGCTTGTAAAGATTCCTTTTGATGTGAGCAATTTATATAAGCAATAGGAGCTTTTGATTTAAAATCGCTTGGGTCAAATAAAGGTTCTTCGGTTTTTGCATAGTAAGAAGATCGAAATTGGGAATACATTTCATATAATATAGCATATTTATTATTACTTATGTCCAGGAGAAGATCATTATAGGGGTATCTTTCAGAATTCAAAAAAACTTTAATATTTCTCAAGTTTATATCATTAAATTCACTCATATTTGATATTTTCGAATCTCTCTTCTCCTGTTGGAACGCAACTATAACATGACGAGGAGTTTCAACTCTAGTAGATGTCTTAACAGGCCAATTGTGTCTGGATGTTTTCAACAGTTCCGGATATTCAACTAATTCCCAACTTCTAAATGCAATAACTAAATCTGTTCCCTTATCAATAATTTTTGTTAATGATAATTCTTGAGGGATTGCTACTGAAATATGTGGTATATTCCAAGTTAGTTTGTGAAGAGTAATTTTTGGTATTTCACTTGGATCGGTAGTTATAATAGCATTATTATCAGTGTTATCTCGCACAATTATTAGCTCCTGTTTTGCGTTTAATATAACTTTCCTATAGTCTTCAAAGAAACCCATTAACAATTTAAGAGGAATGCAAACATTAAATGAACCAGTTTTTTCATCAACTAATGTATTTGCAATCTTTGGTGACCATCCTGCATTTTTTAATTTGTCAGATTCATTTGTATTATATGAGAGGTAACCTTTTAGAGTGGATGTTAAACCAACATCCCTTATAGAATCTATCGTAACCCCATTCAACTGATATCTCATTTCTCTAAAGAGAAATGCTATCCCATTGTTTACAAGAGATAGTGTTTTAGAAACTGTTCCATCAGCTTTAGATAATTTTCCCTCTATGTAAAGAAAACTTTCGCAGGGAAGAGTATACTTTTCAATTTCATGAACGGGAATTAGTATTTCATCATTGTTGCTTAATTTTGTTGGCAAATATGGCTCATAAGAATGCAACTCTGAGTGAGTAATAGAATTGTCAATATAAAGTTTTTCGCTAACATTAAGTATACTCATTTCAAAAGTTTAAGTCCAAGTGATTTAAGAAATTGTTTGTTTGTACTTGTTAATCTATTAGCGTTGACTCGACTACTAAACTTAACTTTATTATGTTTAGCTTTATATGTTTTTTGAATTTGTTGAATATTGGCTGTTGATTGAATATCGTTTCTATTATAAAAAATAACCATTATAAATTTAGTTTTTTTACATGTAATCTTAGTGAAACAGTTTCTTTTCGAAAATTAACAAAATCGAGATTCTGATCTAATATTTTAACAGTAATTTTGTCTATTGCTTTCACTATTACCGGAAAATAAATAATATTTTGAGGACTTTCAATTATTTTAAATCCTGGCGAAACGTTTGGGAAAAATTGATGTATAATATGGACAGGTCTTCCGTTCAGATAGGAACCTTCAGCAATACTGCAATCTATACATAAGGAATTAACTTTTATAATTTCAGCTGGATTGTCTGATAATTTACTTTTTCCATCACCTTTAATAGTTTGGTTTTTAAATCCTAAAATTTTTCCAATAGTTCCATCTTTAAATGTAATATCAGCCGTAGATTTAATTTCAGATTGTAAAGTGTTATGATTAGCATATAAGTGAAAAGATATTCCTTTTTTATCAAAAATATTTTGCAGAAATTTATTTATATCGCCTATTTCATAACTACCAGCAGGTATTTCAACATAATCGTTTGAATTCCCGTAATACAGTTTGTTATTAGTTTCATCAATGTTGGGAATGGCATTAAAAGTTTCAAAATTTGTTAGTCCTATAACATAATCTGAGTCTTCATCTAAGTAAATTGGTGGATTAAATGATGCAAAAAGTTCACTACTTTGTGCAGAAAGAGCTATTGTAAATGACATGTCAGTTCCCACAACCTCTTTAAAATAAAGAATAGTTCATAATTACATGTTTATATAAAGAAATTGTAGACAAAGTTGCCCACAAATTGATGAATCATATGATTGATAGGAATCATGATTATAAAAGATGTCATTTTTGCTACCATCGCTAAAGAAGTATGATATTATTTCTGCAGGTGGTCTTAAACCTCCAAAACTATCAAAATAAATAATTTGTTTACCGTGCTTTACATAAGCTGTCCAATGAGTTCCTGGACCATATTGATCATCCAAATTAATAATAGCACATTCAACTTTATTTATAACTTTTGGTAGTTTATTACGCATAAATATTCCTCGAAAATTAGGGATTTTCAAAAGCCTCACATATTTTTTTAACTCAAAATTTGAAAGTGGTTTGCGAGGTAGCATATTTAACAGTTTTTTGCATAGGGTTTCAAATATAATCCACAACCTTGCTTATAAGGTCGCAAAAAGAGACCTTTACCAACTGACATTTGCTCTATAGCCTTATTATGTCTTTTTTGTTCTTCAAGTTTATTTTTTGCACTTTTAACCGCATTTATTGATGAAGCAATTCCTGCAGCTCCCCCACTTAGTGCTCCCAATGCAGAGAGTCCTGCAAATATTGGAATTAGCGGTAACAAACCACCGAATTTTGGAATTGGGATAATTCTTTTAGCAGGTTGTTTTACCTTTACGTTTCCTTTACTGATAGATGCTAGAGCATCTTCAGCTGCAATTCGTAAATTTTTGTATTTTCTTCCCAATATCCCCCTTTTCGCCCTTCGTAACGCTGACTGAAATGAGATAGTCCTGGTAGTTCTTTTTCGTTTTTTCAATTTTATTCCTTTGCCTTTTTTTATTCCTTTTCCTCTCTTTTGAATACCCATACCTAACTTAGACTTAGTTTTCATAATACCCGCTATTCCTAGTGCGGCTAATCGTTCGCCTAAAGAAGCGTCACTCGATTTAAATCTTTGAAAAGCTCTTTCCGCTAATAACTGATCTGCCCTGTTGCGATTCTTCAAGTCGGGAAATTTATAATAAGCAATATCGTGTTCTTTGCAAGCTTCGTCTAAAGGATTTTTACTCTTATCTCCTCGCTCAAGACGTTTAACAAGTTTTGTTCCTGGACCACAATATTTGTATGATGGAATGTGTAATTCAAAAGGTAGTTTATTAATAAGACTGTTTAGTGAACCACCTTTCAACACGAGCATTAAGCTTTTAATAGAGCTAGATGTAACATATCCCATTATATATATAATATGAAGTTTACAGTTCCTTTCTTCATTGAAACAGTTAGAGCTTGCTCAACACTGATCTAATGCAGATCGAAAAGCAACAGTTTTCTTTACCGATAAAAAATCATGATCTAGATATAATAAATTTTAGAAAGCATGGTGTCTTGTTTGGAGGTTCATGTAAAAGAGCAATAGTTGTAGGACCCTCTGGATGTGGGAAAACTAATGTAATTATTGCCCTATTAACTTCCGAAAATGGGTTAAGATTTGGAAATGTGTATATTTACTCAAAATCATTATATCAATCAAAATACGAGTTTTTAAGAAATCTATTAAACTCAATTAAAGAAATAGGATATTTTGAATCATCTCGTGAAGAAGATATATTACCACCGAATGAAATTAAACCTAATTCTATAATCATATTTGATGACATTGTTTGTTGTGATCAGAATATTATGAGAGATTACTTCTGTTTCGGTAGACATAAAAATACTGATTGTTTTTATTTAAGCCAAACATATTCAGCTGTTCCTAAACAATTAATTAGAGATAATACCAATTTGTTAATAATATTTAAACAAGATGGTACAAATTTAAAACATATTTATGATGATCATGTAAATACCGATATGTCTTATCAACAATTTAAAGACTTATGTGGTATTTGTTGGCGGTCAGATTATGATTTTGTAGTTATTGATAAAGATTGCAACATGAAATCTGGTCGTTATAGAAAGGGATTTGATAACTTTATTAAATTTTAGAAAATATATATAACCATCATTTCAATTAAGTTAATATTAGTTCATAATCTAAACTATATCTATAAACATGAACGAGAAAATTGCAAAAGAACTAGTGAAAGCTCGTAAAGCCGTAAAGCGAAAATATCAAGCCCTAAAGTCAGATATAGCAGAATCAAAAATTCGCCAAGAAAAAGAGTTAAAGCCCATTACTCAACCTTTGCAGGAATTAATTAAAACTATAAAATCGGAACCATTAATAAAACGGGAAATATCTTCACCTTCGTTCTTTTCAACTCTTCAACATTCTAAATTTTCACCTATCAAACAACAACCAACAAGAAGACAGACAAACATATATAAAAAATATCTCCCCACTGAAATACCATCATTTTTGCAAGATGAAGAAATATATGAGAAGAATGATGATAGTGATAATGATGATGTTTTTTACCCAGCCCTAGTCGCAAATTGAGTTCTACAATGACATCTCAAGCAAGAGGGCGTACTTCTAGTCCAAACGAGTCCACTATAATCGAACCAACTGACGAAGAAGTTAGACAAGACATCCTTGAATTAACTAGAACTCCTGCTTATGAGGAATATCTTGAGGCATTTCATCCGCTCGTAAGAACATTTGTTGATTTGGCAATTAAGGGTAGACGAGATGTGGATAACACTCACGGTCTAACTCATGACCCTGTAGCGGAAAAATGGAAAATTGGAGATAGTTTAATTGATTTTGAAAAAGAAAATTTGAAAGTAAAAAATTTAACCTACAAAGGAACTCCCGGATTGTATGAGCTCATTTTTTTCCAAGATCCAAAGGGTTATACATCAAAAGATCTTGAAAATTATATGGATATTTTAAAAAGAACAAACGCTTATAGAAGAAATTATGATGCTAATGAACAGATACAGGGAACTACCGATCCGAAATATCTAACAATAATTAAACCATATTTAATTGAAAAAAAATACTGAAACAATCGAGCAAATCGACTACATCCAGCATTTCAAGCGTTTCAAGTCTAAGCAGATTAAGACCACCTCAAACACGTCAGAGAACAACAAAAACAAGATCTACAAAAGGAGGAACGTTGTTAAATTTATCAAATAAAAAAATTGATTATGTCTATTATGATGATGTAAACGAACTAGTGGAAAGATTAAAATTACTAATTTCTTCGCAAATGGCAGGTCATACGGGCCACCAAAATGAGATTATATCAATATTGGAAGAACTTCGAGAAGCAAAAATAATTGTATAAAAGGTAATTAATTGCAAAGAAACAATTATTATGTTATAGTCCATGAAGGTAAAATGTCGATTGATAAATTCGGATCACACATACTTTTCAAAGATCAAAATAAATTATTAGAATATAGAAATGCTCCTTCTTCTTCTTCTTCATCTTCTGAGATCTTAAATATTGTGGATATTAATAAAGTAAAATTGTATTATAACATTGTTTTACCTTTTATCGGAAAATGGGATTCCAATAATAATCAATATGAATTACTTCAAGATGGAAGAAATACATATGTTTTCCCATTCAAAGAGGGATATATAGAGAAAGTTGAATATCCAAAAGAAGATGTTGCTCTTCATATAAACGGTAAATCAGTAAAATATGGAACGAAAACCAAAATTATATTAGGTGATATAATCAATTTCCACAACGCTAAAAAATCGATAACATATTTGCCTTTGTTTTATGGAGAACTTGTAATAAAATGTCCAATTATAATAGAACAATAAACATTCTTAATTTACAACTATGACTGTTAACTTTAAAGAAGAAATTGTTAATGAACTTCATAAGCCAAGCAGAAAATATTACAAACGTCGGAGGGTTATAGTAAAAGGTTTAAATGATTTATGGCAAGCTGATTTAGTCGAAATGATACCTTATTGGAAATTGAATAGAGGATATCGTTACATGTTGGTAGTAATTAATGTATTCTCAAAATATGTTTGGATAGAACCAATTAAATCAAAATCAGGAAAAGAAGTTACTCAAGCTATGAGAAAAATTTTGGAAACTGTTGAAAATGTTCCAAAACACCTTCAAACTGATATGAGAAAAGAATTCTTTAACAAAGATTTTCAAAAGTTAATGACTGATTTTAGCATAAATCATTATAACACTTATTCTAATTTAAAAGCCAGTGTGGTGGAAAGAGTGAACAGAACTATAAAAAATTTAATGTGGAAAAAATTTAGTTTGCGTGGAAAGTACAAATGGATTGATATTTTAGATGAAATAGTTCAGAAATATAATAACACAAAACATTCGACAATCAATAAAAAGCCAGTTGAAGTTAACAAAAATAATGAAAAAGACATTTTAAGATCATCTTTTACTCGTGCAAAAACAATCGATCCAAAGTTTCCAAAATTTAGGGTTGGTGATTATGTGCGGATAAGCAAGCAGCGAGAAGCATTTTCCAAGAGTTACACGCCGAATTGGTCAAATGAAATATTTAGCATAAAAAAAGTTAAAGTTACAAATCCTACTACATATTTGCTTCAAGATGAAAAGAACCAAGAAATTGCAGGAGGGTTTTATGGAGAAGAGTTGCAGAATGTTAAACATCCAGATGTCTATTTGGTAGAAAAAGTATTAAGAAAAAAAGGAAATAAAGTATATGTTAAATGGCTTGGATTGGATAAATCACACAATTCATGGATTCTTAAAAGAGATGTATTATAATTTAATGATTGTACCTTAAACGTATTTTAATTTAAATTTTTATATATTTTTTTTATCAAATAAAACAAATGTTAGTATTGAAATATTTTATTAAAAATCAATTTAAATTTAAACATTAAACCTTTCATTAAAAATCTTGTTCCTATGTTCCTTACTCAGAAATATGTCCAAAACATTTTGACATTGCACAATTCTTCTATCAAATCGAAGTCTGTCTGCATAAAATTTCTGATATTCAGATATTCGCGCTTGCCTGTAAGCAAAGGACCACACCACCATCCAATATAGTTTATTTTTATCTTCACAAATATTGACCGATTTCTTCATAATATTTCTTCGTTGAAAGATTATTTTTTAATTTTTCTTCCAATTGTTCCGGATACAACAAAAGCATTTCCAGCATCACACATACATTTTCACTGTTGACATTCTGATTTGGATTTAGCACTTCATATATGTCGGATAGAATGTTTCTTGATTGTGTGCAAAGGCTAGTTTGAAATAATTTGAAATACTTCTCAAATTCTTGTTTGTTAATTATTTGAATTCTATAATCCACAATCTCAATGAGCGACCATAAGGTGTCAACAGAACTGCATGAAAGATAAACATAATTTCCATGCAATTTTTGAATTTTTAAGATGAGGCAATCATTATATTTATGAAAGCTTAAAGTAATGTTACCACACATCAACGATTGTGTATCTGAATTAGAAGAATAAAAATAATTAGCTATCACTCCCTGGTATTTCAACAGAGCTTTCCATTCATCTTCATTTAGACTCACATAAAATCCGTTTCTGCTTCCAATAAGAATTCTTGGTGAAAAATCACTTAAACTTATTCCAACAGCTATGAACTTGGACGAAGAATTATTTAAATAATACACTTTAGAATTTAGAAGTTTTTCACTAATTTTTATACATGAATCGTCTTTCTTAAACACATTATTAGTATTAGTGCTATACTCATTTACTTTACTGAAATTAGTATACATGTTTATTATTAAGTGTGATCTGGTAAACTGAACTGTTTCGAGATAGTCTTTGATGATATAATATGATCCCCACCAGTGATCATCCCCACTCTTTTATCAGAAATTTTAAGGTTGTTCGTTTTAATTGTATTCTTATTATTCTGTTTTGAATTTATAATACATAAGTCCTAACACTGTTATGAGAGAAAGTAAACCTACTGTTAATACTACATTAATAATATAAGATATATAACACTTGGAATTTTCTTGCTCGTTAAAAAGGGTGTTGTTTAAATATGTAAGATTTGTTGATTTTATAGGGTTTTCTCTATGTATCAATTCGGAACATTCATCATTTTTACGTTTGATGATCCAATTTGTGTCATAAATGGTATTGTTTACATAATAATATAAAATTTTGAAGAAATTGCTATTAATGTTCATCTGCTGCATTTTAAAGGAAAATGCTTGGCTGCTATTATTAATTTTTTCAATTCTCATATGATAACATGATTGCGGTAATTCATAATCCGATGTATTTTTGAAACAAACTAAACTATGTGTCACTTTATATGGAATATGCACATATAAAGTATTTCTTGTAATGTAATATAACAAAATATATGGGGTAAGAGACATGATTAAAACACCTTAAAATTTTAATTCTATATTCTAATAAACAAGAAGAGACAACTCTATTACAGTATCATCGACTGAATGATGACATTTACAATAATTCAAATTATAAATAGCAAAAAAATGCCATGATGACATTCGCAACAGTCAAGAAAATGTTTGTATTAAATTTTGTCATAACAACATCTTGGTCTTCACATTTCTTCATCTTACAAAGCCACAAACATTCAGCTAAGTCACACTTGTTGTGAAGTCTATGATGTTCTTCAATAGGACAATCATCAATCGTCCATTCAAAAATTTCAGCACCACAGTAAAAACATTTGCAAATATCAGCAATTAACAAATAATAAAAACCTGCACGAGCTAAAACTTCGGGCCTTAATTTTCCCTTCCATTTATTAAATGTTGAAAGTCTTTTTTCATAACTTCTATATGAAATATTATCAATTTCTTTATCACAACTTTCTAAACACATGCTTTGGTAGTTAGGCTACCTTTAAGTAATACAAAGCTTTTTCCTATCTTAAATACAATCCAACAACCTTGAAAAATCGGTTTAGAAGAGAGGGAACATTGTTTTATAATAATTCTTTATGCTCATCTGCCCATTGATAAAAAGGAATATCATGATGACCCCATGAAAGTGTATCAAAGCTGTCCGGAATTGTATATCTTTTGTCGTCTGAGGAAGTTAGAGCTAATTTATTCACCAATTCAGTAAACATATTATGTAAACGAGATCGAAAGGTATACATAGTGCAAAACGTTTTTGAATTATTTTCAACTACATCTTTGTAATGAATATATGTTAACTGATTTTTTATACTACTTTTTTTAACCCCTTTTGCTCTTTTAAGCAAACCACTTTCTGTTTTAATGCAATATGCTTTCGCTCCTGTTCCATAAAAACTTTCAATAGGTTCACCAGCATATTCATCTTTAAATTTTCCAACCACAGATTTAGTAATTGGCATATTATGACAATTGCCAATTTGATAATTTGAAGTATCAAATCTATCTATATTACCCTTTATGTCATCATAAACATTTTCGGTTTGAATTTCTAAAATGAAGGAGTCTGTATCAGTATACAAGAGTTTAACTTTTTCACCGTATGAAGGTTTAAGAAAATTGTAAAAGAAATCATACATTAAAGTTTTTGATATATCCAATATGGAAAATCCCACATAAATAGGTTTATTATATTCAACTAAAACTTTTTGCATTTGAACCGCAACTAAATTTTCTGAAAATATGGTTAAGTCTTTGAAGTAAGGTTTTGCAATAAGATTTTCTGCGCCATCTTTTCTACTGTTTTTTGCCCATTCAGTAACCAACCTAATATCAGTCCTTTTGTCAACATTTTCCATTGTTTTTCCATAAATGCTATTATTCGCTACTTTATATGTACTTTTTTCAAATTTGTTTTTAGATTCATTTCTTAACTTGGTGTTTAAATCAATATATTTTTTTAGCCATGGTGATTGATTAAACTTTAAAACTCTATATATTTTAACTATCTCTATGCCATTTTCAATGCATTGTTTCAATAAAGAATAATGAAGAACATATTTTTCCTTATTATTTAAATTTGGAATTAACTTTGACCATTTTGAATTAGGAGGTTTGTAATTTTCAGGACAGAATGGAAATTCATTATGTTGATCATGTAATATATTTGGATATTTTAAATCAACTTCAAATACATATCCTGATTCTGCAGTGTCTGAAATATTCATTATGTTTAAATTTTCAATTTCATCGTTTTTTAACCAAATGAAATTATTTGTTGGAAGATATTGTGACATTGCATAACCGTATAAGTTTGTTGCATCAAGATACAAAATATATTTGCTTGGTTCTGATGGATCATAATTTGAGAGAAATATATTATTTGCTTCAGATTTTCTACTTATACAGGTACTAACTCCTCCACGTACATTACTTTTAAAAAAATGTAACATATCAGGATCGGTTAACAATTCTAATTCTACCCCAGTGTAACGTAAACATGCATCAAAACTTAAACCGGGAAAAGTGTAATAATGAGCAGGATCTAATTTATAAGTGTTAATACATGTTTTTCTAAAATTTTCGAAAACATCTGCAAGGAGTAACACATCAGATTTTAAATAAATGTCAGAATATTCGCCAATCGAATTGCATTGAAACAAATTAAATACAATGTTGGCTCTCTCATACTCTCTTTCGGAAATATGTTCATCTGTTAGATCATTATAAAAGTTTTCCTTATCAGGCAAATTTACCTCATCTAGTTTCGAGTAGTTGTCGATATATTTATATGGAAAAACTCCTTTTTGACGAATATATTTAAATTGTTCTTTGTCATTAAAGTATTTTGATACTTCTTTACATTGAAGATCATCAAGCGTTTCAGATAGATTTGCCAAAGAATATGGTAAAAATTGAAACGAATCTATAAATCTAATATGAAAATATTTTTTTTTAAGGTATTTGATTTTTTATCGAAATAGGAGCCAACTTCAATATGTTTTTCAAATGAAATATATTTTTCTTTATTTTGAGCTATTACAGATAATTGTTCATTATTTTGACATATATTCTTAATAAACAAATGGGAATCATAATTCCTCAAATTATGTAATATTACAGGAATAAAATTTGGTTGTTTGTAATTTAAATTACAGATGGAATGTGCAGGACCTCTATATTTTCCAGTGATATGACAATGATCAGCAACTTTATCATTATCAATATATTTGTCACAAATATGACACTCATTAGTGTAGTTCAAATGTATTTTATCTAATTCAGATAATTTATTCATTTTTTTATGAACTTTAAGATATTTGCTGTATAAATTACAAATATCTCTCTCTAAAAAATTTATAAAGATTTGGGCACTGTTAGGTCCTCTATATAGTTCAAATTTGGAAAAACTATCATCAAAGGAACATTTAATATAATAAGCAAATGAATATGGAAGGTGTTCACATTTTTTAATTGTGTATGATGCAGAATTATCTAATTCGACTTCCATGTCTGAATTATTATCATTATTTAATAGAGGCTTAAGAATACATTCGAAGTCAGCATATACAACGAAAGGAACTTCCATCTGTTTTTGAATGTTAATAAATTTAAGAATATTTCCGGGAGAATTATTTCCAAATTTATCGGCTTTGATTTCTGTTGATGGTAAATTAATTCTAACAAAATCACAAGCAAAATTGTTGTGTCTAACTAAGTATTCTTTAGTGCCAAAATATTGTAAACAACCATCACAAAGATGTATTTTGCCATTATGATTAGAAACTTGCTTTGAAATTAATTTAGACAAATCGGAAATGTAAGAGTAATGAAAATTTCCATCATCATCACTAATTAATAACAAGTTCACATGAACTACTTTCTTATTTTTTGTATAGTGGAGGGGACCAATTATTTGATATTCAAATTTAAAATCTTTTTCAAATTGTTCGAGGCCATACACATTAATTGAAATTTCATTTTGTGATTCAAATTTTGGAATGTCTTTTAAAGTAACTGGAAAGTTTATACCTGTTACGTTCAACAATGTTGTGAAATGTGGGTATGATGTAACTTCACAGGCCAGTCCTGTAGGAGGATGAATTGCTGCAACAATGGACCACGCGAAGCAGCAGTTATCGTTGTTCCTAGGATTTATAACTGCATGCTTCATCCTTATTTCTTCAGGTAATGGAATGTGTGCTGACGCGCGAAGGGGATTATATTTGTTGATGTTCACTTCCAAATGCAGAATTTTCACTAGTATCCATCCTGAAAAGAATAAAAAATAAAATAAATACAATTTTAAAAATTAATATTTTTAAAATGATAATTTTTTAAAATTGGCCATATTTTTAGAATATTTTCACCAAAAGAAAATAATTTACCTGAATCACGTTCTGCTAGTTCATCAGATTTTCGGTCTATGGTTTGCATCATGTCTTCCAAGATCAATGAGAGTGTTGTGCTGCTACATATAATATGGAATGGTGTGTTAAACGATTTTACTTCATACTCCTCATTTGTCGGATTGAAATATAACCCAAACAATTCCAAATTTAATTTTAGCGTTATTAGCCTTTTTAATTCGGCTTCTATTACAGTTACAATTTTATGCAAAATTGTATTAAAAAAACTTTTAATGTTGACTTCAAATTGATCTGCCGAAATCCTGTACGATATTATTCGTTTTTGAAACGCAGATTTAATAATTTGGATTCCATCTTTACTTCTGATTATCGCATTGTCTTTGTGGCTGTTTGTTCTCAAATGACTTGCCCACATATTTCGCCTCACAGTTTTTTTACATTCCTTGCAGTATTTATCATCTGAAAAAAAAAACGAAGTAGATGTTAGTTTAAACATTAAAACTTAGAACGAAGAAAATTACAGTTTACACATTTAAAGCACGAAAATAAAAATTAAATAGCACATATCAAAAAATCTTACCATTGGTAGAAGTGGATGCCATTTCTGTTGTCTTTCCACAAACTTGTCGAATGTGACGCATAAGATTATCTTTGCGGTTGAAGTTTCGTTTACATATAAAACATTGGAATTGCATTTTGAAAATCTTAAAAATAAAATGTCTCTTCTTGTGAAGCTGCTTTTACATTCGGCTGGGAAATGATGAAAAGGTTTGAAACTCATTGTTTTAAATAAAGGGATTTTGGGAAGGTTTAGATTGTTATCGATGGAATTTACCAACTCCTCAAAATTGTTTGTAATCCAATGCTGTCTTTACATTCAACAGGTGAAATAATGAACATTGTTAAAATTCATTGCTTTAAATTAAAGGAATTAAGGGAATGGATGGATGGTTAAGGGATGGCATTTACCAACTCATCAAAACTGTGTTTTATTCGACTCCACTTCTCCTGATCTTCTTTATTAAAATATTTCACAGAATCTAAAGAATAGCCCAAAGTTTTTAATTTTGAAATAATTTTTTTGTTTTTTGAATTAAATTTCTTTTGTACAATAAACGATTTATTTTTTACATTAAAAAATGTTTTGTCTGTTTTAGAAAATGTATTATTTGTCTGTGTTTGTTTCGTTTGTTGCATCTGTGTTGCGAGGCCATATGGTTTATTTTGAATTTTAAAAAATGTATCGTCTGTTTGAAAAACTATCGTCTGCGTATCTTGTTCCGTCTGCGTCTCTTTTGTATTGTTAAATTGTTCTGTTTGGGTTTGTTTACAATTATTACAATTTTGAATAGAAGGAGGTGGAGAATTCATACTATTCCATGAAATCTCGCTAAACTGATCATTTCGTAACATAAAATTTTGAACTGGAATGAATTCATCAGTATTTTCAGAGTTATCAATAGAAAATTTAAAATTATTTGCGGCAATATTTGTTAGTGACGAAGTAGAAGCTAAAAGTGGACTTTTCTGTTGGTCATAACTCACAAAATCGTTATCGTTAGAGCCATTAGGAATATTTTGCCCGCAGGAAACTGATAAATTACTTAAGGTAGATTTTGAAGAGAAAAAGTTTGATTGGTTATTTAATAAGAGAGATTTGAGAATGGTAGAACTT
>MU185609.1:8557-37370 GCA_016904865.1 Pissodes strobi | reverse complement strand
AGCAAACAATTATTTTGTAACATTTATTTACTCAAAAATTACACGGATTCTGGGTAAAAATAATCCTTAAAAAGACAAATACGTCTTATTACAAAAATTATTGCGTTACTTTGTTTAAAAAATCGCACTAGTAAGGCAAAATGCTTGTCCTTACGTATTGTAAATATATCAGCATTATAAACTTTTTATTTAAAACATTTTCGCTAATTTTTATAAGAAAACAATATAGAAATGTTAATACCCATTTTGGTGCACATATTTTAACAGTGGTAATATCTAAACATTTAAAATGAATAAACATAAGAAATTAGTCGCCTAAACAATGCTACATTAGCATCTGTATTTACTAGAACTAAACAAAACAACATTTTATTTTAATATTAAAATTACGAAATATAAGTTAATATTATAATAATTTAGGTAAACAGTCTTCATTGGTTTTTTGTACACCTTTGATATGTTTATATTTCCTAATCGTCTCGACTTACAACTTCATTACCTAATTATCGGTCCGATAAAGCGCTATCCTTAATTCAACGGTGGATTCACCGGTTTAATAATGACTTTCTCATTTTCCTTAAGTAAGAAATGGATAACATCGCCAACCGGTGAATTCAATGGAGTGTAAAAGGAGGCGCCTAGATACGAAACAAGAAAAGAAGGTGTGTGTTTCAAATTTCAAACTATCCTTACAATTTTATTATAAAACCAATAATGATTTTGCACTCATATACACTGACGTGCAACAAAGTGACGCACCTAAAATTTTAGTATATTGCTCGATCGACCTAATCCAGAACATATAGGGGATCTATCGATGATACAATGTTTATAAATTTTAGTCCAAATGAAAACTCCATGTGGATTTGATAAGCAACAATTTTTTTTACAACTACCATAACAAGCTCTTCCCTATCGTTTTGTTCCATGGTGTTTCCCTCTATCCTGCTTGGGTTGAGAGCTACAGGCTTTCAAGTAAAGTACTGCTATACAGGCCTACACTAAACAACATGTAAGATCATATTTACGCTAGATCTACGCTAGATCCAACCGATACTTGCTTCTTTCATAATTAATAGTGGTTATTAAATGAATGCTTTTCCCTTTACAATTCCTTCCTCCTTGATCCAAATATGGTGCAATAAATAGAGTATACTTTGTACCAAAGAGCAAGAACTATTTTATTTTAGGGTTCATGAACCCGGGCTTCTTCGTTTATGTGTATTCTTCCCATAACCACGATGGATACCAGAGTTATCAAAGAAATCAAATTAGAAAAGGAAAAATGGGTGGAAACACTATGCGCTAATAAACACCTTTCCTGTCTCCGAGAGAATTTTCACCTCCATAAAAAAATTAAGAAATAGCTGTAGTATATCACAACAGAATTACAATGCCTAAGTGAACCAACTGTTGTAGACCAAAGCGAACTGATAAGCATATGAAAGACCTACACACAGGTTTTTCGAGGAGCAAACAAGCCTTGAAAGATGGTATAAAAGGCTAAAAATCTTTGGGAAAGAGTTAGTCAGAAAATATTTTTGGCACGTTACTCTGCCCAAATATTGGGTCTCGGAAAAGTTAGCCTGAAAAAGTCTCCATGGGGGGGGGGGGGCTTGAAAAGTAGTTATATAATAACCGTCACAAGTTGTAGAGAGTCAGATGCAAAGAAAATAACGGCGGGATAAATGTTAATAATGATATTAGATCTGAAATCCACTATTAGGTCCAAACATTTTAAAGCCGGAAGTGACCGATGAAAACCGGTAAAGCTCCGGGATCGGACGAAATATACTCAGAAACATTGAAGCCACTAAACGTTAAAGAACCAAATCCCCAAAAATTGGGTTAATTTAAAAGTAATAGGGTAAAATTTAAAACACACACCTTGAAAAGCTAATATTCAACCCAAAAAGCTAAGTATTTTCAAAACTGAAACAACAAAAGAATAGTTTCTAAGACAGTTACCTCCAACAACTATAGGCTAGCAGTAATCTTACATTATAGGGATTTAAATAGATTATGAAGATAAAACGACACGTACACGTACAATTAGATGGAGTAGTGTATAATGAGATATGTTTTTGCATAATATGATATTAAAAGACCCTTTTCAGTTACAGTAGTAGTTAGTATGTGGAATTTTAAATATAGAAAAGTTATCAGAGCAGAAGGGAACAGCATTTATCGTCACCGAGTACCACTGTCATGTAGTCGAATTCAGGTGATTTAGCAATGGAGTAAGTTAGTTTGATGCCTTTAGCAGTAATATTTTGAATTATTCTGCCATTACTTGTAGATACAGAATATTTCCAAAGCTTTTCTTGCAAAGTGTCAAGTTTAGTTATAAAGTATTTGCAGGGGTTTACCAGACTTGTTCTGTTGGAGAGATTGGTAGGTCTCAGATCACCATAATGACGTGACTTGCTAATCTTTTTGAAATAATTTCGGCCACCTATTATTTCAAGTTGCAGTCCTACCTCATGCTGTAGGTAATAGATGGCAATATCATCAACTCAGCAGTTCTGGAAATATCAATTTATTCTCTTTTAACCTGTAGATCCATGGGCGAGACTTGCTTTCGCCCTCGAGACTTATGCAATCATGTTTCAGGCCGAGATGCATGCGATCCTCAAATGCTGGTATGAAAAGGCTCTATGCTAAGAACCTTCAGAAAGAAGGATATCTACATCTTCTCGGACATCAGAACTGCTCTATCGACTCTTGGGTTTGATAAAGTGAATTATACGTTCGCGTCTGAGTGTCGGGGTAATAGGATTCGTCTTGTTCTGATTCCGGGATACTCGAATCTACCACAGAATGAGGGAGCTTATCATCTGAGACAACAAGATTCCGCAATTCATCCAATCAGACCTGAGTACGAGAATAATGCAGGCTGGGCTACTCTAGGATGACCCAGCGCCTTGAGAGTGTGACAAGGCTCCTTACAGGGCATTGTCGCTTGAACAGGCATTTGTATCTGCTGTGGATCGTAGAAGATCCGGAAAGCAGGTGGTGCTTGAAGGACAATGAATCGTCCATTCGTAATCTTGCCGAGCGTTGGCTAGAAAAAATCCAACTGAAGGAGCTGTGTGGCTTCGCTTAAATGGCTAATGGCAGGGCCACTAGACTCAGTTGGTAGGTCAGTGGGCGCATAATGGGCTCACATTGGTAGCCTACGTCCAGGGAATTTTCCGCTAACTCTTTGAAATGCTGTGTATCCGGTTCACACCGTAACCTCTTCCGCAATCAGCTGCAGCTTTTCTTCACTTCGATTCAGTGGATCTCTGTTGTCCCTCTTCCGTTTGTGTTCATACACATGGTGTTCAACCCAACCTCTTGTAGAATATGATTGTCGGTGAAGCATTATTGTAGTATTCAGCGTGGTCCATATGTCCTTCACCAATGCTGATACCTAACTAAATTGCCTCACTATACTTGACACCTCTAATCTTCGAATTGATGGAACCAAACGCTTTCTGTTCCTACACTACCAGACAACTTTTGAATCTATCGATTTGAAAGGAGTATCGGGTATAGGGGGCAATCTAGTCCGAAGACGTGTCTATCCGGAGCTTGGAAGGATGTGCCTGCCTGGGGCTCAAACAGACATTAGCATTAACAAAAACCACTTGAATAACGCTAACGATGGATGATGTCGAGAAAATCCTATAACCGCCTAAGATATGAAACAGCACTCAACAGCGACAATGACACTCCAGAACAGGTTGAAGATTGACCCCCAAACAGGCACATCTTCCAAAGCACCAGACATACACATCTTCAAGCTAAGTTCCCTCACTATACATGGCACTCAATCGAATCGGTAGAAATTGGTTGGCAGATATTTAACAGAACAAAGCGAATTAAATTGGTGAAATTTACAAGTAAATTCATTGTGGAACTGATATATTTGATAACTCTTTGAAATGCTGTGTTACTTTTAAGGTTTTAGTGTAAATAGATTCAAAGACATCATAATGGTACGATAAAGACTTCTAATGATAAACTGCTGTTACCTTCCCTACGCAATTTAGAATATACATATAAACACTTTAAATATTTAGTAGTTTATACAATAATTTACCTATATAACGATCACATAGTAGTAGTTCCATTCACAAACAAAATACTTTGATATAATATATATAAAATTTCTCTTAAATAATAGATATAGCTATATTTTTTATCTAATATATACAGGCTTTTTTACAAACTTCCTTAATCACAATTTTGATATGTATGTTTAGGTTTGATATGCAAATGTTTTTCTTTTTGTTGTGTGGACGCTTATATACTATAAAGATACGAGTAATATAACAAGTATACAAAACATATTGCTTTATCATATGAATTAGCTGAGCATGAAATTTTAGACTGTCTCTAATAGTTTTAATAGTACACTCATCGCCAAGTCTATTTTTGATATATATGTAAAAACAGGATAAAGTGCTCTATTCTGAGGAATATATTGTGAAAATATGATCAGTTTCGGTCAAACCATGAATGAAGCAAACTCGTTATTCAATTGTGAAAATAGTAGTAACTGAATAGCGAATAAAACTTCAGAACTTCTCAATATTACCTCACTTGATATTAAAACAGACTGGCAGTATCGATGCAAACCATATGCGCTGAGAAGGAATATGTTTATCATATTTTAAGCATGCCATTCTTATTCAGTTAAGTTGGATGAATCTTCAGGTTTATCAGCCCCGTACTTCTTTTACAATTGCCTATCTATTGATGTTGACTGTCACGTTGGTCCAAGGGACTTTGTTAAGGGTTATTATAAATAATGTATTGGAGGTTATTACGAATTTCAAGATCTGAAGCAGACACTATTTAGTTATAATAAATTTTTCATCACCATTACATAACTGAAGATGTTATGATGCATCGATTTTTTAATATTGGTATTTTGTTAACTGTTTATACAAATATATGTTTAAATAATTTAAATTGAATTTAAATCAAGATCGGATTGTTTGTAGTATGACCTTTGGCGATGAGTGTACCAGTAGAACAAAATGCCCCTATTCAACTGTAGGTCTTGATTAACAACTATATGTTCACTTTTCAGTTGTGATTCCCCATTTTTAACCTAAGTTAAATAAGGAATCAACAAGAAATTTGATTTTTGAGGATGTTTATATGACTTATATTTAAATTAATTTAACTGGTTTTAGCTCTGGCAAGCCCGTCGGAACATCCTCGAATATTACACATAATTAAACATGGTTTCCTAAATATTTCACTAGCCTTTCGACTTTTAGCACTGCGATGAAACGAGTTTTAAAATCTGAAATACACACTTTTTACCTTTTCGTTATAATATATTATCACCATTGTCATAACTTAAAATGTTATGACACACCGAAATTTTTCAGAAATTAATATTGGGGCATTTGATTTTTTTTAACTGTTTGTGTACATTTATTTATAGATAATTTGAATTGAATTTAGATCAACTGTGTGAATATAAATATCACATAAAAGCTGAGAACTTTGGAGAATTATTGAAGCTTCATTAGATAATTTATTTATACATTTTCGATAAATTCAGAGATCACTTGTGTTTCATCTACAGGCCAATCAAAAAGTTGAAAGCTGTCTGAGAATAGATAAATTTATATTTTTAATGATATGTATAGTATATTTAATAGATAAAGTAAAACATATGGCTCTTAAGGTGTAGATATAAAGATTTTTAGAAAATAAATCACATTTTAAGATACTAAATTTGTAGATAGATATTTTAAAATGATACAAAAAAAATGCATTAAATATTTGCGAAGGAAGATATCGAAATTTCACCTATTGATTAAGAAACGTGTAAAATGATATGTTAGGATCAATATATTTCAAAATTTAATTTGAAAATTTCTTGAATTATACCAGATATTAAATATAACGACATTTTTGGGTTCACTTACGGGCCATAGAAAGTATATTTCCTAGTGCTTTGTTCTTAGTAGTAGTACCAATCGTGCATCTTGGAACTTCGGAAAACTGCGTGGCATCAATATAATAAAGAGAAAAATCATCGATAGTTTTGTATATAGATTCAATATTTCAAAAACCATTTACTTACAATCAATTTTTTACTCGCTCATACAATGACCATAAAATTGATTTTCTTATTAGTGATAATTACAAAAATCTTATAATAACTTGCTAACAATTTCTATAGATCAATGTTAAAATTTGTATAGATCAAACTTAATGCAATATCTGATAAAATATTATCGAAAAGCTGACGTAAGGGCTGTCGATTATCTTTTCTCTTTATTATAAAGTAAATTTTGATTCACATCTGTTCATTTATACAATTTCTACTTATTTCCAAATGTTCCAATGTGGATCCTCACAATAAAATCTAAATAAGGCACTGATCAATATGATCAAACTAAAAATCTGTGGGCTCATTTAACGATCTTATACTGATTCGTTGTAAGCAGAGGTTAGAGTAATTTTAAAATTAATATTCTGCATATACAGCATTTTCCAAAAAGATTCATGCGATTCCAAGGTTGTTCCTCAATAAACTATCTCATACATTAAACCATATCATCAGTTTTTGCCTTTACGAATAATATTGATTTTCCAATTCTTGGGCTCTTATCAAGCTAAAAATAAAAACATCCTATCGTAGGCATTTTTGCAGACCACACTGTTGACTAAGCAAGAAAAATGGTGCAGTTATGATGAGAATTAATAAAAATAAAAACAGAAGAACATACCTAAAATGATAATGAAGACATAATCATAAGAGAGACAACTCCATGCTGATAATGTTGACTTTTATATAACAGACAGTAGATCATCATGAAAAAATAAAATCAAGAATAGTAAATAAGCTGGATATTATTGTACAGCATTGAAGTTTAAACATCAACGTTTAAATAAAAAAAATTAACAAAACTGAAAGAACAAGAAGCAAATGGGACCTTTCTTAATGTTCCGATCAAGAGGGAGTTTTTCAAAAGATGCATTAGCACACTATCACACAACTCCCATTGCTATTAATGGTGCTACCACATTTAAAAACCCAAGGTTAATACAACAGTTTAGAGAAAAGTAAAATACTATTTGTCACATGGGGAGGTGGGAAAGCAATCCATTGGATTCTAGAAGCGACCTAGTATTCTTTGTATCTGAAAGGAAGACAAATGTTTCGTCAATATGAGTTTGAGATGGAAACTTTGCACAACGTCACAAAAGTTGAAGTGGTAAACTGGCTAGATGGAGGAGTCGATCGATGTAGTATAGATCTAAGGGAGTGAAGGGTTAAGAGAGCAGCTCAATTTGACGGGTTAGAATACATGCACGGAGGTATAAGGCGGTGACTTCTAGCCTTTAATAAGAAAAACAAGTGAATCCTTTTTTCGTATTCACTTTTTTAACATGCTGTCATGTCAAGGACGATAATAGCAGCGACTTCAAAATTACATGTTATAGCCCAGTGGTATCTTAGTTCTTTGTTCTTTGCCAGGGTTTTTCCCTAGCAAGGATATGGCTCTGCTACAAGGCAATATGCCTGCGCACCCCTCCTCCGACGCTTAATTAGAGGGAGGGCAACCCTCATGCATAATTTACATGATGTTCCACTGTGTGGAACCCCTAGTATACCAGACCTGTGCCCCTGGTGATCCCCGACTCTTGCACAAAACCCTAATCTATGAACGACACATTTGAAAGAAGGTTCCATAGAAGCATCCGGGTCTTTCGTGAACAGTAAGAAACAAAATAGTTGACATGAGATGCCTACAGATTCTTATCAGTTTTAACATACCTACATATATTTCTAATTTTTTAAGCTTCTGCTCACTTTACGAAAAAGTCTGTTAATGTCTCTTATCTTGGATAGAGCATTACATACAGAACTTTAATTCCACCATTCCATAATTCAGATGTTTATGACAAACATTTTTATAATATTCTTAACCAGGTCCCATGAATTTCACTTGTTATGATTTTCTTTCTGCTTCTAGAAGTTCATCTAACTATATAAAATTTCATTTCAATTTCACAATTTTAATAATTATGAAGGATGTGGGTGTTCAATTTGCTTCTAATGCTGAATTTATTAAAATATATATCACCATTCCACAATTTAGACTATTATTTTTATGTTGTTAACCAGGTCTCGTAAATGCTGAATTAAAAAATATTTAATCTCATCATTTCATAATTCAGACGATTATGATACACACATATTTATATCCTCAATCAGATCCTATGAATGAAGTTTTTCAATTCAATTTGATTCAAATACTGAATGTTTAAACATATAGTCCCATCGTTCCAGTGTTCAGGCATATACGACTTCTTTTGCTTCCTGTGTTCCACTTTGAGGTTACAGGTTTTTTTGGTAAAAATTTTGGTATCATTCGATTATTTTTTTTAATTTCTTACCAAAAAAGTGAGGATCATTTAGATATTATCACGATTTTTTTGTAAAAAATTGGTATTAAATGTTCGTAATGTGGGTGCAATAAGCCATACTTTTATATCAGAAGTGACGTTTATAAAGACAATTTAAGCATCAAGTACAACTCAAATTTTTTTAATAAATACAACTGTCATTCATTTTGTGAATTTTTATATATATAAATTATTAAAAACTTTAAATTATTACAACTCACATGGTTGAATAGATAATAATTTATAGGTTGTCCGCCTTGCAAATTTTCTTTTGTTCTCAAGAGGGTGTCTAGAGTAGTTCTGGCCGAGATAAAACCAAGAAAATTTGAGGAACCACCACATTTGAGTCTCCAAACTTCAAGTTTCAAGTTTAAACTTGTGTAAAATCACTAAAACACCTTACTACTTGCGCAGGTGAAAATCGAAATCATAAGTGAAGCAAGCAAATTTAAAAATTTTAATACGTGAAATAATGATATTTGACACACTGGCACAGCATTATATAACATAACACTGGACTGGCACGGAGGTCTCGGCCAAGGTCTATTTTATGAAATATTTTTTTTTCTTAGTCTCGGTTAGTTTAGGTTGGTTGCAGTGTTTGCTATTCGAGCGAGAGAAGTAAGTGATAACTCAAACTAACCCAAACTACTTACGACTTATTATGAACTACACTTCGAGCTACCTACGACCATTGTTTATATAAATATGAACAATGTTACTAGTTATGGTAGCTACTCTGAGCTACTGACCACCTGCTCCTAGCTACTTCGAGCCACTCCGCGCTACCTACGACCTACTCCAACCTAGTCCCAGCTATCTACACCCTAGTCAAAACTGGTCTGAGTTACTTATGACCTACTCCAAGCTAGTCTGAGTAATTCTGCGCTATTTACGATCTACTCCAAGCTACTCCGCGATACCTACAGCCTACTCTCAGCTATCTACACCCTACTCCAAGCTAGTCCCAGCCACTCCGCGCTAACTACGCCCTAAATCGGGCGATCTACAAACTACTCTGAGTAGGGGTCGCCATTGTCTTGACAACTTCTTGATCTTGCCTTGATTTCAAGCCAAGTTCAAGACAAGAAATGATCCTTGTTTTTCAAGACAAGACAAGAAATTACTTCTCAAGATCAAGATTTCATGGCAAGAAATCAAGAAAATTTTGAAATTTCTTGAAAATATAAGATTTAAAAAAACTAATTTGTTTGCTGGTTTATTGAAAAAAAACATTTTTAATTGAAGGATAAAAAATTATAGCATTTTTATTTCCAAAGTTTTTTTCATCATTTTTGGATATGTTACAGCCTAAGGTATTGGCACCAAAAAGTACTTTGCAAAGCGAGTCTACTTGAGTGGCAGCCAAATTGGCCGAAGGAAATAAATATGTAAAAATTGGCAAAAAACATTTGAAAGGGGTCGGAATATTGACTATTAAAAAATCAGGTCAATACGAACAAAATTAACATTGATACTTTAATTTTGGTAAAACTCTGCCTTGTGGGCTGAATTAAATTGGATATTTTTTTAATATCTGATGACTTTTTATTTGCAAAGGATTTTTTTTATCATTTTTGTATATGTTATGGCCTAAGATATTAGAATCAAAAAGAATTTTGCTAATCTACTCCAGAGGCGTACATAAATTTTAAATTTACGTAAATCTTAAATACCTTACAAATGCTTGCCTGTTCTCTCCACTGAGAGCCGCTTGCTCTGGCTCCAGGATGTAAACAGGACAAGTGCTAGTTTAGTGACCCTAACGAAGCTGAAAACCCCTTTGACAAAGTCAAGTCAAAGCTTAACAATCTGCAAGAGCTTTTTACTGGTTTATTGTATTTACTAACCATTTTCATTTTTAGATTTGTTCGTTCTTAACAACGGGGGCAGATTTGTCCCTCGACCGTATATCCATTTTCCTTTAGGTTTTTCAGCTTCGTTAGGGTCACTAAACTAGCGCTTGTGCGGTTTACACCCTGGAGCCAGAACAAGCGTCTCTAAGTGAAGAGAATAGGCAAACATTTGTAAGGTAAAACATGAATCCTCCACAACAATATAGAACATATCTACCAGAAAAAAATTAATTTGTCAACACATATGAAGCAACGAAATGTAAAACAATACTATCCTGACCGCGTGACCCTCGTTTCCAGGCATAAAGCATAAACATCATATCAACCAATCTCATCCCGGTTTTTAACACAGGTGTCAAGGTATCAAAAACGACTTTTAAATGGTGGTTACCCTTTTGTCATGATTTATTGAGTCAAGACAAGACACCAACTCTCAAGAAATGATCAAGCCAAGATTTTCTTTATTTCTTGAAGAAATTTCAAGAAAAAACAAGAAATGGCATGTCAAGACAAGATTTCTTGTCTTGCCGATCCCTAACTCTGAGCTACTTATGCCCTGATCCAAGCTATTCCGAGCTACTCCGCATTACCTACGACCTACTCCGCGTTACCTACGACATAGTCCGAACTACTACGACTTAGTTTGGGTTAGCTTTGAGTTAGTTTCACCTCGGTTTCGGCACTTTGCACTTGCATAAAGAATGGCTTCATGCAAACCTATGAGAAACAAGTCCGGTTAGCATAGGTTAGCTTGGGTTAGTTTGAGTCAGTTTGGGTTAGCTTACCAAACAACTGCAACCAGAAATCTTCCACAAAAATCTCGAAAACTACTTTAGAAAAGCAGATGGACAGACTGTTTCCAATAAAATAAAAATGCTCCAAGAAATTTACGACTCTTCCTGTAGCAGATTAAAAGCAGACGAAAACTACAAACTGCCCTACTGGTGGGACGATACCATCGGCAACCACATTAAAGACGTCAAACAAAAAAGAAGACATTTTCTCAGAAAAACCAATAACAACACAGAAACAAGAAGCCTAGAAACTACATACAAAGAAGCGAAACACACAACCTAAACAAGGAAATTCGACGAGCTAAAAAGAAGAAATGGAGAGAGCTAATAGCGACAGTACAGGAAGGCATATATGGACAAGCCTATCAGATAATCAGAAACCAACTAAAAGCTACGGGACCCAGAGTAACTTTAAGCGCAGTAGAAAAATTGGACATCTTTAATAAACTGTTTATTACCGACCCGCAAGATAAACTTCCTACAATCACCACGACCCCTCACAACATTATACCAGCCGTCACGGAAGATGAACTAAATTATGCCATCTCACGGATCAAACCTAACAAAGCTCCAGGTCCTGACACCATGAAGCCAGAACACGTTAAGACCCTGCTACTGAGTAATATCAATTTCTTCATAGATCTGTTTACAGAGTGCCTCAATCGAAACCTCTTCCCTGAGAGCCGGAAAATGTCGAAACTCATTTTAATAGAAAAACCATCAAAACCCGGAGATGGAGAAAAAAAATATAGGCCAATCTGTCTGCTAGATATCCTGGGCAAGTGCTTTGAAAACATCATCAACATTAGATTGAAGGCAGAGATTGAAAAAGCAGGAGGTTTCAATCAACAGCAATATGGCTTCACTCAACGGCGCTCTACAGTTGACGCAATAAAAAAATCATCAGCACCATCCAAGCAAACAGGGACCATATCACCAGCGTTATATGCTTCGACGTAAAAAATGTATTCAACACCGCAAATTGTGCTCTAATAATCAAAAAGCTAATAAAACGCAAAATACCCCCCTATCTCCTAGCAGTCCTTAAATCCTACCTTGAGACCCGCTCCGTCCTCGTAGACAGCAAATCCAATTGCGATATTACTGGAGGAGTCCCGCAGGGATCAGTGCTTGGTCCGACACTCTGGAACGTCCTCTACGACGACGTGATGGAAGCATGCAACGACAAAGGGATAGAGTTAGTGTGCTACGCCGACGATATGGCTGTCTTATTAAAGAGTAAGTCCATTGAAGAACACGTCCTCCAGGGAAACACCGCTCTCTTTAAGATCCACCAATGGATGTGTGCAAACCGCCTGGAAGTAGCTCCCGAAAAAACGACCGCCGTTGTATTTGGATGGAGTTACAAGAACCGAAGGAGCATTGAATACCGTTTTGAAGAACAACTTATAAAACCGGAAAAGTCGCTGAAATATCTAGGAGTAATGCTGGACTACTGTACTAATTTCTCTATCCACGTGGACTACATCGTCAAAAAGTCCGACAAAGTCAGCAAATCCCTCCAATGTAGCCTTCCAAATATCGGCGGTCCATCCTGTACTAAAAGGAGAGTCATGGCAATGGCTCTCCAATCGATTCTGCTCTATGCAGCACCAGTATGGGCAGGCGCTCTCGGAGCAAAAACAAACCGCCAAAAACTGGAGTCTTGCCAAAGGAAAGCAGCCATCAGATGTTGCTGCGGTTACCACACCATCTCTACAACCGCTGCAACTGTCATTAGCGGTCTTATTCCAATAGACCTTCTGGTGGAAGAGCGGTGCCGAATCGAAGAACAACGAACTCCCGAACAAAGCGAAGAAACAAAAAAAGAGTCAGAGAGTCAGAGAGAAGAAAGACCTTGGACAGGTGGCAGAAGAAATGGAGATCCAATAACAACGATGCTAAATGGACGAAGGAAATCATCCCGGACGTCCGCTCGTGGGTAGACCGTAATTTCGGAGAGGTCAACTATGCTATAACCCAATTTCTGTCGGGCCATGGATGTTTTGGGACTTACCTGTACCGTTTTAAGAAGAGAGATTCTCCCGCCTGCATCTATGGAGATGCAACTGAAGACTCTCCAGAACACATGCTGTTCGAATGCAGTAGATTTGAAGCAATCAGGCGCAGGGCGCAGACTCACAAAAGAAAACCTACTCAACGTTATGCTGAAGGATCGAGCCGGTTGGAACGCTATCGAAAAACTAATGGGTGCGATGGTAGAGAAAAAGGAAAGAGAAGAGAAAGACCTGGAAAGAGACATCGGACACTAACGGAAAAAAGTAAGAGCTCCTGTCTCGAAGTTGATATTTTTTTTCGAAATGGTGCCGAGACAGGCAGCTGGAGACCAAAAGAGGAAAAGGGTTTTAGTCGGTCGCTTCGGCGGAGTCCGACACACCCCATGGCCGCCAGAACGGCCTATCACCAAACAGAAATGCAAACCACCGTTGACCATGGGAGTGCATAGATACGCATTTCCTAAACCTCTATATAAAAAAAAAGTTTGGGTTAGCTTGGGTTACTTTCGTCTCGTTTTAGCATCAAGAATGACTTGCGCGAAGCGCAAGCCATTCTTGATGCAAACCTAGGAGAAACAGTTTCGGTTAGCTTGGGTTAGTTTGGGTTAACTTTTGACAGTTTGGGTTAGCTTTGGGTTAGTTTCGTCTCCTTTAAGGCACTACGCACTTGTATAAAGTATACAAAACACCAAAGTGTGTAGGTGCAAACCTATGAGAAACAGTTTCGGTTAGGTTGAGTTAGCTTTGGGTTAGTTTCGTCTCGTTTAAGGCACTACGCTTGATGCTTAAATTGCTTTAAAAACGTCGCGTCTGTAATGTGTAATGGAAATATGGCTTATTGCACCGACATTACGAACATTTAATACCATTTTTACCAAAAAAACCTGTTATCACAATGATCCCCACTTTTTTGAAATGAGAATAAAAAAAAGAATCGATTGATACCAAAATTTTTCCAAAAAATTATTAAAACATTACCTTATCTTAACTAGACCCCTTTTGAGCAAATGATTCGCTCTTGCGCGTAGGAATATCAGGTAACGTAGGCGATTGGGCGTATGTGAATGACACTTGGATGATGATGTTGCCAAATTGACCGATTCGCGTCTAGGTACGCCTCCAGGCATATATTTTTTCAAGTGGTTTTCCTTGATTTTAGGTATTGCCTTGGGTTAATTTGGGTTAGCGTGAAGTGAAATATTAAAACAACACTGAGCTGCTGCTAAATGTGCAAGGCCAAAGGTCGAAAATTTAACTTACGTCGTACGTAGACGCTAGTGGTTGACCGTTGACCGCTCAAATCTATGGGTGCTTATTTCTTAGAAAAACACTAAAAATGATAGATATACTCACTATATTGTATACAAAAATACATATTCAAAGCAGATATGAAGAAATTTTTATAGAAAAATTGCTATTTTTAGTTGCCCTAAAGTGATGTATACCCGAATTTGAAAATATCTATTAACATCATGATATGTATAATTTTCTCAATTAGAGCTCATCTCACGAATATCACTTTGCGTTTAATGTTTAATTTAAAAATATAATATTTCATCGCTTCACAATTCAGACAATTATGATACACACTTTATTATATCGTTTTCTCAACCAGGTAAATGTGTTTTATCTTCTAATTCTTAGGTCAAAAGCTAAGAGTCCATCGCGTCATAATTCGGACGAATATGATACATATTTATTTATAAATTCCTCAATCGGGTCCTATAAATAATGGAATTTGTCAATTTGCCTCCAATACTAATTTATTAAAAATAAAACCCCAAGATCTATAAACGGCACAGTTGAAAGGAGGTCCCATGGGAACATCCGGTTCTTTCCGGCCTGGATACCGGCATGAATGGGTATCTTCTCTGGCTAAGCAATTATAATGGAATGAAATGCGACGATACAGACTACGCTGGCTAGGACGTCTGACCAGTGGTATCACTCGATACCCATTCTCATTAAAAAATTTGGGGATAACTTCACTTCTGCTTGAGGATTGAAGGTGTAGGGTTGAAAATACAATAAAATATTGTCAACTTAAATTCAACAATTGACGGATCCAAGCGACCGAAAGTCGCAGCTCATGAGCACCCTATATAAATAATTGTACACATAATAGTACAAAGACGATTGCGTCCCATCGATGCTGATACAGCCTCATTAGAATTATGTGCGCTCTTAAATAGGATAGCATGTCCTCGTTGATGCATGCGTAGTAATTTCTGGGATATAATAAGTAAGTGCTTCATTATTTCGGCTTCTTGGGCGCAATAATTAATTATTATGTATATGCGAACGATATTGCTCTAACCTCCGCAGTATTTCTCTAAATATCTAAAATAAAGGGGACCTTACACAATACATTTAACCAATTACTTATAAAGAGCATGATATGTTTTTGTAATTATTGATATGTATAGTTACTCATCAGGGTGGGTTACTATTTTCTACTAACAAGCAAAGACTTTACCTAAGGTGTCAAAATCTTTTCACAGCTATTATTCTTGTGTCCCATTTAAACGTTCAAATAATCGCTGCTGTACATAAGCAACTAAGTTAGCATTTACAAAACGGATAACTAAGAGTAATTTGAGCAATAATTTTTTTTTAAATGCATTAGCTTAATAACGGATTTCGTGAGAGCCGTGAAGAATTTGAAGAGTATATGCATTTAAAATTAGGATTTTTTTTTCTTTCTTTTTCGTTATACGCAAAATATACTGATAGTTGAATGAAGCATGAGCATCAAATTTTCAGGCATCTCCAAGACACGTCGCTAAATAAAAAAACTCCCAAACCAATAAAAAGCAAAATTAAATCTAAATCACAAACACTAAACTAAGGACTAACTGTTAATCCTCTGGCCACCCTAAATCCTCTCCTATCAAGTCGTAGAATTTTTGATTATGTTCTCCGAAATAGCTTCGCAGTTTCGAAACCACGTGAGGATCGACTCTGGGATGTCTTCTGCCCTTGGTCTCCCTCAGGCAACGATCGGACGTCTCGTTTCTCAAGCAGTAGAACCCTTTCGTTTCGTTGAAGTAAAAGTTATGACTTCCTATTCGCGGTTCGAGTCCAAGGAAACGCTCGATTTTTTGCAGCTGGGGGACGGGGTCTTCTATGAGCATATCACCATTGACGATCAGCAGTTGTTCTCTTGGAAAAACCTTAAATTTAAATCGGATAGATATTAGGAACTGAAATAAATTTTTCTTAATTCAAATTAAACCTCAAGACACAAGATATGCAAGTTGTCCAATGTGTCTCGTTTAGCTTGTGATAATAATAGGATTAGTGGATAGGATATTACTACAAAAAAGAAGTTAAAATAATGTTATGAATGCATAGCACCGATGATGACTTATTGAATTTCAGAAAATACCGTGAAATTTTAATTGCAAAACTTTCTAACTCCTGTGTGCTTGAGCAAATAAACATAAAAGTTTCTTAATGCCAAATATTGATAATCAATCAACGAGACATGGACGGAAAATGCAATTTAAGTTATATATTTTAAAATTCTCTGTTGTGCTCTAAGCTAAAATGATGGAGTTGCAATTGAATCGTTCTAAAATAAATATTTTTAGAAATATAATAAACACAATTAGAAACAATATTTGTATATTAAATTTGTATGGATGCTTAAGGGTTGCACATCAAATATATGCACGCAAAATCGCAAAAAAATGGTTGCGCGTAGGTGTTGCAATATCCTTTCATTTTAAATATTTTGCTCTTGGCATATCGATAATATGTTTTTTATTTTATGAATTTTTATGGTTTTGTGGAAATGTATCGTCGAAATGCAATTGAAAAAGAAATCTAATATTTAGTCCCTTTAAAAGAGTTATAGTCGAAGAGGAATTACTGAAATGTTGTTCATGTATTGGGTAACATATAACAAGAGCGATTCCAAATATATTTTTTAATGAACTTGTGATGAAAAGTGAATTGTGCCTGAAATACAGAAAAAAACCCAAAAAATAATATTGGAACTACTAAAACCATTTGGAAATGTCTGTAATACAGGGACGGTAGAATGAGTACTACGTGGCCGAGCAGCAAGGTATGAAATTGTGGAAGTCACTCAGATGAAACAAAAATGAATGTCAGAAAGATTTAAGATCATGGCTACAGTGAAACATGGTCAAGATGGAGGTATTATCGGGTTTTAAGTCTTCTCCAGGTGCTACGAGTATGACATTCACCAGGGCCCTTCAGTGACTGGTTTGCTGCCCCTCCACCTATTCCAGCAGCATGAGGCTCTGAGATCTGCATGCATCTACATGTCCTCCTTGAAGGACAAGGAATCCTCCACTCATATTCTTTCCAGCTGTCCAGCGTTGGCTATGATAAGGGAGGTGTACTTTGAAAGTTGCGTGCTGATCCCGCACGACATAAAAAAGATCCAGCCGAGGCATCTGTGTGCGTTCGCTAAGGAGGCCGGGCAATCGGGCTAATGAGTCGACACACAATGGGTCTAGACTGGTCGCTTATATGCAAGGGAACCACAGTCACTTGTTCTCCACCCATTTCATAGCGAATTTCATCGAACAGGAAAGAGTGCGTTATTAAACCAGTAACACGGCTTCGTGGCATTCCTCGGTGTTATTGTACTTTCAATGTAAATATAACTTTTTGATATATCCAAAATTCGGTCTTGAAAAAGTACGAGTATGCATATTTCATCGTAATTTCTAAATGTCGGTGATCCATCCGGTTTGTAGGTATGCTCTTGAAAACTTACTATTGAGTCGTTAAGAACAAGTCGCTGAAAACTTCAATATTTTCACTTGAAGACGACATCATACCCTCAATATTAAACCCAAGGATTTCAGGAACTTTTGGTCGTCTCTACTGATATTATGTCTAGTCGATTTGACATCTGAGCTAAGAGTCATTTATTACGGACGATGTATTTTAGTTTTATTTAGAATCTTGATCGGTTTTGGTTCAATTTTGATTTTGAAAACTATTTATGGAAGTTTCCTCAATTCTAGTTTGACTATAATTTTTTCACCTTGAAAATCTATTAATTCGCTTTAGTCATCCAAAATGCCAAAGTGTAATGTTGTCTATAAACTTATGGGCAAATATATGATATTTGTTGGTTCTTTTGTCAGCTTATAGCCAGGTTCTACATCGATGTGAAATTTAAATAATGTGTGAGACGTTACTGAATTTAAGTATGATCCGGAAATTATATTAAAATGAACACGAATAATTCTGGTCTTCATAATATTAAGTGGAGAAGTTGTGATATGCTTGAGGTTTTTTTCATATATTTCTTTCTTGAATCCGATTAAAGTTGCTATGGAAGTTGTATAACTCAGATCGATATTATACTTGGATTGTAACTCGCAATTTAAGGTGTTGTTGTTGGGCTGCAATGAAGATATGAAAATAATGTTTTCAATGTGCCCATACTCACGCGATTAATATCAGATATTTCATAGGCTCCAGGTGGAATGTTTATAACTTGAAACTGTTGACTATCGGATTTGGAATAACAGTTGTTGGTCTCATCAACGTTAAAAATTGAGTTGTATGTGTAGAATCCCAACGTTCCCACATCATATTTACAGCATTTCTGTAAATCGATTGATAAAAAAAGTAGGATGTTAATTCACTTGAATGACCTGATAATGTTAAAATGTATAATATGACTGATCACATCACTTCATAAAACATTATTTTATTGTAATTTGCAGCACTAATTTAAATATTCATTAGATTTGTCCATTGTCCCATTTACATCGGTTGTATCTACAACCATTCTCACATGAATACTTATGTCTTTCATGTTGCAATAACAAAAAAACAACTTTTGGTCTATCAATAACATCATCCTCATCCGAACCAGTGTTGAAATGATCGTTTTGCAAACGTTTCGGTAACTTCTCCCATGTTTTGATATTTTTCTTAACTCATTTTTGTAAAAGTCCCAGTTTCGAAATAATCGTTCAGGTAGTCAACACATTTTCATACTTTCTTTACGCCATTTTAATATGTTCCTAGAGAAACTTCAAACTTAAATGCCCACACCACACTGTACCAAACTCTTGCTGTCGGTCATGTGTATAGTAAATGTTTGTAACGCTGTTGTATCCTCTATAAAAGTAATCTATTAATTCAAGCGGTAAGGATAAATCACCAAAAGTGTCATAATAGATTACAATGGAATGAATGTTTCTGTATGCAACCCAACGAGTTCCCATACCTACCAAGCTATCCAAATTAACAATGGCTGCATCATTTCTTTTTGGCCCATTTTATGTCGATATATATATGGGATGATATAATTAGGGAAGTAATGAACCTTAAAAATGTGGTAAAGGGAGGGGATGATGCCATCTCATCTAATATAATAAAAAAATATAAAGAAACTTTCAGTATTCCCTAAAACATATAACAAATCTAGCTTTTGGTACGGGGTGTTTTCCCAACTATATTAAAAAACACTACAATCATACCCATGAACAAACAATGAGATAAAAAATTAATGAACAACTATAGGCCTATTTCCCTAACTAGTACAATAAGTAAGATTATTGAGAAGTGCTACAGAAGGAAATTAACAACTTTTTTAGAGAAAAATAACCTACTCAACTCAAATCAATTTGCTTTCAGGGAAAACTCAAATACCGAAAATGACCTTGTTAGAGTAACAGAAGGGATACTAAAAAATTTAGATCTGGGGAGAAAAGTGGTAGGCATCTTTCTGGCCCTGAAGAAAGCATTTGACACTGCACCCCAAATTTTGCTTAAACGTTTGGATAACATGGGAGTCAGGGATATACCTTTATCCAGTCATACCTTACAAAACGAAAACAAACAAACCACATTAGTCTCTGGACAGAAGAGTGAAGTATTAGGGGTTGAATGTGGTGTGCCACAGGGTACAGTGCTCTCAACTTTGTTATTTAATATTTATATAAATGATATAATGGATCAGATAGAGGATGAGAGTATCGCTACCTATTGCTTTGCTGATGATACTAGTATCATAATAAGCGGTAATGATTGGGAAGGCACCAAACTAAAAGCAGAAAAGGCATTACAAAAATTAAAAACTGGTTGGACCATAGTCTACTGTCTCTGAATGTTGAGAAAACCAATTTTGTGACTTTCTCACTTTCCCCTCGATCTATTCCTGATTTAGAGTGAATGTGATTTGGGCCTGCAATGTAAATGTGAAATAATCATAAAAAGAAAAAGTAGTGTTAAATATCTTGGAGTTATTTTGGATGAAAGACTCACTTGGAAGGCACATGTTGAGTATGTAACTACAAAAATTTTAACATTCAAAACTCTGTAATCAGTACACTTTGCATTAGCAGAATCAGTAATAAATTGTTTTTTGGTAATGTGGAGAAATGCAGGCTCAACCACTTTAACAAAATTACAGATATCACAAAAATGGATTATAAAAATTATACTTTTTATAAAGAGAAGATATCCTTCTTGCTAGTTTATAAAGATAGTAATATATTAACATTGATCAGCTTTATTTAAAATCAGTATTAAGATTTATGATAAAAAAACAAATAGCAAAGACTTAAGACAGATTATACAATACAAATTTAAAAATATCTAATTCCTTATTAAGCATCAAAATCAACAACACACTCAACAAAATTGGGTGACAAATAAATGCTTTCAAATATATGAGTTAACCTAAAAGTACTCACACGTAGAAATAGCCTTAATATAGTTACATACATACCTCCAACCATCTGTGCAAAAAATGATGATACGCAGAGATTGCCAAGGGTCGATACCCTTCATTGACTGATCCATTGGGATGTAACACCAGCTGTTCGAAGGTTTTCGGTAAAGGTGTAGGCAAAGTAGTCGGCGAAGACGTGGCTGCATTAGCTCGTAGCTGAGTGTAGTCAGATATAGCTCTAGTAACCGGCTCACGAACTATAAGGAGTAGTTTGGTACTGGAATTCATCGCTCGAATCCTTTCTGGGACCTAAAGATTTAAAAATAATCAATGAAGTTTTCATAAACACACCCATTCACCAGGAGTAAGTGTGAGTAAATTCGCAGGAAAAAGACGACACGTCCTGCCTAAGAATAACAAAAGACAAAACAATTACTATGCTCATACATGGAGTATGGGGTATGAAGGTTCACGCCCATTTCAGATAGGTGAGCTCCGCCCCCTCGATCGAGAGGTGGAGCTTTGCTCACTTTTTACTTGATTTGAAAAATAATCACGTTTTTAATTGTTATATAGAAAAACAACCATAAAATTCGTATTTTAAGCGTGGCCTGTAAATTGGCTGGTTTGTTTCCTTCACATGCTTCAATAGGATTTGCTTAATGTTCTAGGGCATGTAAAAGCTGTAAGGTACGTAGTTTATTAAAGTCATTATTTGTACCTGAAGGGTCATTAGCATGCATATTTGTGGATCGTGTTATTCCGGTTTTAAACAGTACGCCATTACTCCCTAAAACATGATTTCCATATCTAAAAATATTGAAGGTTATGTCTACGTTGCCTACGAATACAGACCAATATTTGTCTTGTGCGAGTAATCCTATTTATTCAGCCCTCACACGTGCAATTAACTTATTAGAAAACGTCGTTAACAACTTCACTTAGTATCAATAATAAATGTCACATACTACTTTTATGTATTGAAAAGTCACTTTGTTTAATTACAGTCCACACTATCAAATCGATTAATATTTATTTCAAAATTACCTCCGATATTATTTTTAGTAGCAGCATATGCATTATAAATATGTCAACGTCATATCTGACCCAAATAAATTCTGGACTCCGCCGAAATCAATTATAGTTAATAATCCGACAATTTCTATTTTTACGCTCATGCACTTAGCCAATTTATTTTTCGATAAAGTGTCACCTCATTTAGTCCTGAAATATTGCTGATATTTTCACCTCGCCTAAATTGATTGCCAAATAGTTATTTAGACGTCTCTCGGACATTCGATAATATTTTACAAGCTTAAAAAATCGAAATCGAAGTTACTTTTCCATATATTATCTTAAGTAGGTTAAGTAGGTATAATACGCAGCTATCAGCTCAATCCTAGTGATCCCTATCCCTAGTCCCCCTACCTGTTTTCAAACCACTACTGTTTTGCTGTCTTGCTGTTTTTGTTGTGTGTTTTTTGCTGTTTTTACTGTCTGTTTTGCTGTCTGTGGTTGTGTCTATATGAAACAGTGAAGATTATGGTCAGCAAAAAAGACAACAAAGCAGACAGTAAAAACAACCAAGCATACAACGAAAACGTCAAAACAGTCAGCAAAAAGTGCAAAACAGAAAGACATTAGGGGGATAATAGTTTGAAAACAGGTAGCGGACTAAGGATCACTACGATTGAGCTGATAGCTATAAATTATACCTACTTACGTAATAAAACTTATTCTAAGCTCTCACCTCTGGTGTCACAAAATAACTGGGACTCTTCTCAATGGTGACTTGTCCATAGAATGAATGGGGCATTTGCATTCGGTACCACTCCAGTCCTTTGTAGTAGTTCTCATCGCGGTCGAAGAAATGAACTTCACCTGCTGCCTTCTGTACCTTCGGATGGAGATAGAGCATTTCCAGTAGGGCTCGAGTACCGCATTTTCGAACACCCATAATGATGGCCTAAAAATAAGAAGGCAAACGTGATTAATTATAAGTGCAAGCTGTTTTTAGGGAACGTTTAAGGGCAATTAATATATCGATATCATGACTTGTTTTTCCTGTTATTTAATGATTGTGGCTTCGCCCTATCATCATGACCTGGATACAAACTATATTTCGACACTAAAAGGTAGCCAGTAGTGGATGCCGACATTTCTATAGTACCAAAGGTTCTATCCGTATGTATCCAACACCTTATGAAACACAAGGCCACAGGTGACGCATGACGTCATCACCTCTAGGCCTAACGTTCGGCTTTCCTTATTACCTTTGAGAATACTTCCAATACCTCCTCTAGCAGAAGGTGTTGATACCTTTCCCTCTAAGCAAATAATTTAATACTAAATTGCAGTTTTATAAACATTTCATTAAAAATTTTCCATGACAATATTATTGTCATGTTTCTTATGGCCATCAGGCTTTAGAATTTTGAGGGTGACCAAAATTTAATAAATTACAGTTATTTTTCCTAAAAAAAACACCCACTCATATTCCCCTCCACAAATCTCTAAATCAGTATCACATATAGGTTGATTATAGTTAGCTACAGTCACAATCTAGAGAGTTTTCTAGAATTAATACCATTATGTTTTATGAACTGAAAAACTACATTGTGCTATTTACCTGTGGTAACCTTCTAACAGCCGCTGGATACAGTTTTCGGGATAGGAGGAATAGAGGCTGCCTGGGGCTCTCCGCATGGTTGCTTTTGTGCAGAGTGCTAAGGGCGCTGTCGTAGATGATGTGAAACGTGAGGAACAGAGACAGAAGCATAACGATAAGGACGGTTAGAGCCATTCTGGGTCGTGACACTCCGACCACGAGGATGCAGTCCGACGGATCGCCTTCGACGGAGCGAATCGCCGCCTTTGGTAGCCATCTGAAAATATTCAACTTATTTATTTATTTATTTCTTGATTTAAAATTGCTACAGAAAACGATTACTGCCTTGTGAAACATAACATTTAAGGCGAGTCTTCAATAAACTAGGTCTATATTTCCATAAGAAAGACGAAGTTAGTAGTGGCGCTAGGGGGGGGGGGCCCCCTTCGGCATAAATGTGCACGATATTCTTGCTATTTCATAAAATTTGAAATTAATTTTTCATAGCTTAGCAACTGGGTTACTTCGCAAAAATTCCACCTTGAATATTAATAGCGGCATTATTCGAAAGATACAAAAAATCGCGTTAAATGGGTCATCGTATGGAAACGAGTTTTTAAAGTTGAAATTGGAAAATGCTTTTTCAAGGCTAACGCGAAAGTAAGTGGATTTTATAATGCGGAATGTATTTTTTTCGGGTTGAGTGGAACTCAAGGCTCTTCCACACCATTACGTTTCGGGGTTATTTTTGGGATCGTGAAAGCTTTTAATTCATTCCCGCTTTTTATCGCGGCTCAATTATGGTCGGTTAAATTAACATTGTAGCTTATTATTTAACCGCTGCCTTGTCTTGATTTGGAAATCATTACTAATACGAATTATTCAATAATAATATAAAAATTGAAGCAAAGACATTATTTGTTTCAAAGGTTTCGCCTTTAGTCATAATTATCATTCGCACCCGATCGGGTAAATTTTTTGAAAACAAAATTTACCAGAACACTCTTTTCGAAATTTATCTATGTGGAATGATTCCAGAACAACTCAAAGCCAGAGTGGGATGTGTGAAAAGATGAATCAGGTTTTCTATATTAATAAACGCTATTTCTTCCTAAATAAAGTGGTACAAAACACGATTCTTGATTACTTAAACAAACCTGATCAAGCATAGGCCCAATATCAGTAATCGTTTTCTTGAAATGTTAAATATATTTTTCGACAGATGGAGCAGTAAAACTGCTTTATATTCAAATGAAGGTTCTCATTTGTATCTAAGATTGCTTTTTTAATGGCCAATTTTCGGTAAATATCTAAAAAAATCATTATGCATGAATGCGAAAAACCAATCTATTACTAGTCCTAATTTATCAATTTTGGAATAAAAAACGCAATACAAAATAATGCTGCTGAAACCAGCGATTACTTTATATCTATACTCACAATATATCGAAATGTAGGGGTCGAACCCATCCTCTCTTCCTTTCAGATTTTGCAGGGCTCATTTTAGAATCGCCTCTTTGATGTGCCCCATTTCATAGTTTTTCAATCTGAAATTCAGAAATAAATGAATAACCTCACTGGGATCAAAATACCATTGATATAATTATTACAAAATATTATTTGCTCAAATTATCAAAGAAATTTAGCAACCTGTTTTTTATCAAATGTTTAACAGCCTGTGGTTTGCAATTAGAATCTATGCAAAAAGAGCTAAATTATATTCACTAATTGTAAGAAATTTATTATACAAGGTGATTTATTATGCAGAGTGCTCATGGTTATTTTTTTAAAACTAGGGAAACCTATTTAGAAAAGTTGACAGCAGAGGCGTTTAATATTATTGTGGTTATATAATATAGCAAGAATTGTTTTTTAAAGAATGGTATATCATAATCTGTTGGGTTATGCAATAAAAAATAATTTTAAATAATAATGCATTATTCCCATAAATTTGGAAATTTCAACTGATACTTTTCATAAAACAAGATAAACTCTATTGGGTTGTGAAATAAATTTTTTTTTCAATAATAGCATTCTTGCGATAATTTTGGAGATGTCAACTCATACTTTTCATAAAACTAGGTAAACCTATTAAAAAAGTGAACACCAGAAGCGGTCAATGTTTTTGTAGTTATAAACCATATAGCATCAATTATTTTTTAATGAATGTTATGTCATAATCTATTGGGTTATGATATCAAAATTAATTTTCAATATTAACGCATTCTTGTAATACTTTTAGAGTTTTCAATTGATACTTTTCATAAAACTAAGTAAATTTTTTCAAAATGCGCACCAGAAGAGTTCAATATTTTTGTATAGCACGTGCATATAGCACGAATTGTTTTTTTAATGAATGGTATATCATAATTTATTGAGTTATGAAATAAAAATTAATTTGCAATAATCAGGCATTCTTCCAATACTTTTGGAGATTTAAACTGATCATTTTCATGAAACTAGGAAAACTTATTTTTAAAAAGTAGACACCAGAGAAGTTTAATATTTTTGTGAGTATATACCCTATAGCACGAATTGTGTGTTTAATGAATGGTGTGTCATAATCTATTTGGTTATGAAATGAATTCAAATTCAAATTTTTCAAATTCAAATTCAATTCAAATTCAAAAATAGCTTTATTATCATAACATTGGTTGTTGACAAAGCCTTGTAGAATTAAAATAAACAAACAAAGCAAACAAAACATAGCAAAATTAAATATAAAATATACAAAAATAACATGAATTTAAATATGTATTAACAATATATTAGAGAGAACTTATGGAAAGATAGAATTGAAATATTCATCATGAGAGTAGTATGCTTTAGCGGCAAGCAATTTTTTAACAGCTTTCTTGAACCTAATTACACATTTTAAAGACCTAATTTCAAGAGGTAGATGATTAAATATTTTTTCCCCATATAAATAAAAGAGTTTTTCACCTGCTCAGTGTCTGAAATAGGCAGCCGGAAGGTGTAGGTCAGTCGTGTTCCAAAAGAATTACTTACGACAATTTCATTCTTATGTTTTTTAAAAACAATACTTGCCGTTTGTAGGATATATAGAGAGTGGAGCGTTAATATCCTATTTCTTACAAAATGCGGACGACAAGACTCTCGATTCCTTTCTCCACAAAGGGTTCTAACCGCTCTCTTTTGAAGGACAAATAGTGAGTTGAAAAGATACCCAGGACATGAGCCCCAAAAACAAATACCATAGCTAAGGTGAGACTCGATAAGTGCATAATAAGCACTTTTTGTTATGTGAAAATCTAAATTTTTTTATATCACTCTCAGAGCATAGCAACCAGAAGAAACTCTACCACTAACCCTAATAATATGTTCACGGAATTCGAGTTCACTATCAATTGTAAGACCTAAAAATTTAATAGAATATTGTGCCTGGATGGGTTCGTCTTGTAAGAATACATTATCCATAGAACTCTTAAAACTTAATAACTAAGTCTTAGAAACATTAAGGCTGAGATGGTTTGCATCAAACCAGTCCTTAACCTTAATCAGGTCAGTGTCCAAGGTCCTTTTCAGCTGTTCTACATCTTTTTCAGGCCATAAAATGGTGGTATCGTCTACGAACATAGTTACCTCTCCTCTTATTGATAATAGAGACAAGTCATTAATATATAAAAGGAAGAGTATAGGCCCCAGGAGAGAGCCCTGGGGGACACCCAGAGAAATGCGTTGCTCATCTGAACAGCAGCCCTTGAAATTGACACTCTGAACACGACCCGATAGGACGAGCCTCTAAAGCCATACGACTCCAACTTCCACAGCAGTATTCTGTGATCCACACTTTCAAAGGCTTTGGAGACATCACAGAACACTGCTGCAGCAACTTCAACGGAGTTAAGCCGATTGTAGAGCACACGCAGAAGGTCAAATACAGCATCTCCATTGCTCTTTGCCTCTTGGAATCCAAACTGCCTAGGACTCAAAAGATTAAACCTGTTCAGGAAAGAAATCATTCTAACCTTCACCAATCTCTCAACGATTTTAGACATTGCAGGCAGAAGAGTTATTGGGCGAAAATTAGATGGACTGTCATGATCGCCACCCTTATGTAGAGGAACAACCACTGCTCGCTTCAGACATACAGGAAATGTGTTGGTAGAAAAGAAGCATTTACTGCATCTGCAAGCGCTTCTAGTGCCCTGGTGGGAAGAGCCGAGAATATCTTCATAGAAATCTGGTCCCATCCTGTACAAGTTCTATTCTTGATTTTCTTTATTATGTCCCTAACCTCAAAAACATTAGTTGGAATGAAAAAGAAAGTCCCTCCAACATTAATACCTCTCATGAAATCCTCAGGTTCGTTTTTGCTGCAAATGCGACTAGTCATTTCAGAAGAAACTTCACAGTAATAGAAATTCAGCCTATCTGCATTTAATTCAGAGACTGTTGGAAGAGTATCATTCTTCCCCCTGAGTTGATTCACAATACACCAGGATTCCTTTGCCTTATTTGAAGATTCATTGATGCGCTTCCTATAGTACAGCTGCTTAGAAAGGGAAATAGTGCTCCTATATGTTCTTCGATAGTTGTAAAAATAGTTTAAAAATGGTTCGTTGTCCATTGAGAACTTTCTAATATAATGAAGAGACAGCAGATTTTTCCCTGATATTCTTAAACCCTTTGTGTACCAAGGCTTTTTTGTTTTGTATTTTTTATTGACAATGGGAAATGATTTGTCGAAAATATTGGATATGGATGAATGGAATGTCTCAAGTTTGGGTTATCATCTGAGTTCAAGATTTCACCCCAACTGGCATTATCACTAAGACTGCTAAATCTTGCAAAGTTTTTTTTGTAAATAGTCTGCCACGCGCAATGCCAGTATGTTTTGGAGGTTTAAAAAGTAATAGACTAGTTACAATGGCCTCATGGTCAGATAACCAGGGACTGTTACAGTGACAGACAATATTCTCATTACCTAGGTTTGAACATACATAGTCAATTGTTGAAGCTGAACGGTTCGTGATACGTGTTGGTTGGTTAGCATGCATGTTCAATTTAAAAGACTGGAGAAAAGATTGAACAATGTTATGGTGTGACTATTAAAATGATCAGAAAATTCTATGTTAAAATCGCCAGACACTATTATATTTTCATTGACAGGAATGCCCGACAATAAAATTTCCAGATTTTCCATAAACAACTCTACATTCTCAGAGGGAGACCTATAAAGCGTTTATCAATAATAATGCATTCTTTTCAAACATTTGGAGATTTTAACTGATGCCATTCTTCATAAAATTAGGTAAACCTATTTAAAAAAGTGAACAGAAACGGTGCATGTTTTTTAGTTATATACCATTTAGCACGAATTGTTTTTTTAATGAATGGTATATCATACTCTATTGGGTTATGAAATAAAAATTAATTTTCAATAATAATGCATTGTTCCCATTCTTTTGGAG
>MU185608.1:88274-98838 GCA_016904865.1 Pissodes strobi | reverse complement strand
TATCTAAAGCTATTGCCAAAAAATGCGATACAGACACATATAAATTTGGAATATCTGTTCTACATTGTTATTTGAGATTTTATGAACTTTGTTGCATGTAGCATACAAACTTGACCTTAAACAGTGGCAAGCTAGAACACCCGAAGCAAAACTTGGCGTAAAAAATAGAAAAAGTCTTATAGCTGAAAATTTTTATAAGGAAATGGGTTTAGTCGTTGATCAGCTCAAACAAGGAGGTGGAAATAGCAATGACGGCAACATGGCTAGAAAATTTTTCGAACGCCCTGAAAAAGTTGCTAGTGTTACGGGCTTAAATAGTGACCTTCTTAAGAAATTTTCAAATATTCTGAGCGTGCTAGCAAGTGGGCATTATATCAAAACTATATATTTTAAATCTTATTGTTTGGAGGCCGCCGAACTTTACATTTCATTATATCCATGGTATAATATGAGTGCCACTGTACACAAGATCCTAATTCACGGATCTGATATTATAGAGTCTCTTCTTTTGCCTGTAGGACAGTTGTCCGAAGATGTTTTAGAAGCAAGTCACAAAGCATATAAGACTATTCGCCTCTATCATTCTCGAAAAACAGCCAGAGTACACACCAACATAGATATATTGCACATGATCCTTATTTCCTCGGATCCTCTTATTTCATCGTACAGGAAAGCAACACGAAACCCAAAAACCGTTTACTCACAAGAGGTCTTGAATATGTTAAAAATACCCGACTTTTTAGAAGATATGTGTCAGTTCGATAGTGAAGACATTAACGACAGCAGCGATGTCGACTCTGAATGAGTTTTGAGTACTCGTAATAGCCGTAGTAGTTTTACAAGAGTTTTGATTTATTTTTTATAGACCAATTATCGTTATAGTGATAGTGATTATTGTTATAGTAAATTATTGTTATCGACTTACACGCAAAACTACTCAGTCACGAAGCAAAATTTTCAGGAATTTAGATAATTTAAATTTAGCGGATTTTTTTCTGAATTAATATAACTTATTTTTGTCTCCGCAAATTGCTTGAAATGACCAGAAATAAGCATACAATAGAGTATTTTATGCAAGGTTTGCCATAATTTAAATTATGGAAAATAATAGCCAGCAAAGTAAAAAGATTTTATAAATAAAATATGGACTACGTGTGTTTTGCTAGTAAGCTCATTGTTGTTAGCAAAGATATACCCATAATATAATAATTTTACGGAACAAAACTACTGTAAGTAATGATTATAATCATGACTTCTAAATTAATTGCCTGCAAATCAAATTTTCCATCCACCCTAAATGGATTGATGATTTGTCTGTTGTATGTTTATGTATAGGACGTCATCAAGCCCCTGTATATAAGAAATGTTGTTTGAAATAGTGCTGTTTCTCTGTCATGAGTGCATTAATACAAAAAATAATTAAAGTTGCACTGGCACATTCAAATTATATTTTTGTCACCCTAAGTACTGCATTTTGCCGAGTGTGCTGCGATTAAAAAGGTGCAGCATCTCTGATATTTTAAATGAGACACTCTGTATATTATCGCATTTATGGGTTTGGCATTACTTTCTTATTGAAGTGAATACTTCTTTGGTTTCATGTGAGTGATTTTTCAAGGCCGCGTCATGACATGATTTATGTTTTCGTCTCGCGTCACAACATGGTTTATGAAATTTTCGTCTCGCAAGAGAGATAACGAATATGACTCTCTGTTTGAATATTTAATAAAAACACAACTTAATATAGGCAACCACGTTTTTCAACAGAAAAAAATTAGACTATGAGTAAATGGAAACTAATCAATAAAACTCCGAGCCCTGTAGAATAGCAACCGCAATATTCACTTCTAACACGTGTACTGTGTTACACGCGACTTTTTTTTATTTTTGCTTAATACTTTCCTATAACCATCTTTAGTGGTTTTCGAGATATTAATTTTTTTCTTTTTTTTTGTCCAAAACACAGCTTGAAGTAAATGTTTATTACGGGATTTTCATTCATAGAAAGCCTAACTTTTACTCGTGCTTTAGCAGCGTCCTCTGCATTAGTCCTGCGCATATTGATCTACGTTATACTGGGTCTTTCAGTATTAGTGATTGTACTGCTAGATAAAAAAATGGTAAAAAGTGCGTTTATTTAAATAGAATAGCCTGTATGTTATAAAATATTATGAAAGACAATTAAATTTCCTTTAAACCAAATGAACGTGTTCTTATACCTAAATAGCCAGCTTGTCGAAATAGAAGCAATTTTCTCTAAAACTTTGCCTGCTTAGCATTTTTTACCTTTTGTTGGGGCAATTTTCAAATTCGTTAATATACAGGGGTGTCTCATTTAAAATATCAGAGATGCTGTTACTTCTTAATAGATGCGGCAACGCTGAAAATATTTTAGATGTATAGATCACAAAATGTTACCAAATAACCAAGTTTTAAGAACAATCCTATGTCTCGTTTTGCTTATACGTCTACCATCGACCGTGAATCACCCTGTATACTAGACTAGGGCGAGATGATGCAATGATGAAAAAATACAATATCGAATTCTCGTTAACATCTAAAGCTTTGCAACTTATTGGATATAACATGTCGTACATTGCTGCTTTTTGATCTGGATTTTAATTACCAAAGTATCTTGATACCTCTGTTTAAAATTTCTGCAACTTTAGAATGAACTGAAACTGATGCTTGATTTGGTCAGGAGTTTGATATATTTTGAATAGATCAGGTGTTCTCTTTTTATGTAGGTTTGGATGAGAGATTTACAAAATATTACGAAAGAAGCTTGGACTGTAAAACGAACAATAGAATCGACGGGAAAGAAGAAGCAAGAGAGAAATATTTTCAAAAGAGAATATAAATGCCATAGGAATACTAGATGCATAGATCCCATGAAGAACAGCAGGAATATTGTGTGCCCTACGCAATTCATCCTCACTATCAAAAAATATAATCCTATTTCGAAAACAAGTATTGACGATCCATTACTCCCCGAATGGTTGTGTGTACATTGTAAAATTTAAACATGAGCATAATCACAGACACAATTGGATACACGCATTAGGCCCCTAGGAGAAGAAGCTAAATCAAAAATTGTCGAGTTATTTCAACGGGGACATTTTGCTGCCTCGGCTTATTGTACGTATTGTGCATTAATGATGGATTCATGAAGATTATAGTAGCAAGGTATCCGGTAGCATTTTTCCGACGTGCAAACATTGTGGAGAAAAACTTCAATGCAATCTTTGGTGAAAAAAGTGGAGAAGGAATGATGAAACAGCTAGAAGCCAATTTAGAGGTAGCCCAAAATAATCACGAAGTCTTGCATATAAACTATTTCGAATTATTTTAATAGCCATTGATGATGAGGGATTTAGTGACGCTATTAAAGCTTTTCAACACAATTGCAAATATCCGTCATTTCTTAAATATATCTAAAACTTGATAAAGAAAAAGGAGATGTGGTGAATGTTGTACAGAAATCAAATATTATTGAGATGTACGAATACAAATAATTACACCGAAATAACTTTTCGATTGCTGAAATACATAGCTCCAGATAGAATAAACGCATGTAATTTAACTCAATTGGTGGATTTTATTATGAAGAATTTCGAAAGTTACTAAAAGCAGCGCCTTTTGGATTTAATCATGAATCGAAATACAAAAAGTGTTCTAAATCGATACGGAACATGTAATAAAGATGTTGACCAAAATAGTATTCATGAACTAAATAATTTTGAATACAGAGTCCTGAGCAGTAGTGATAATACTAACTCTTACACAGTAGATATGCGTTCAGGAAAATGCACTTGTTATGTAGGGATCAATGGACAACATTGTAAACATCAGACTGCCGTGTTTACAAAATATAATTTGAGATGCATTAGGACTACTTTAACTGAGTTAACTTGAATATTAGAATGTACAACTTTAAAAAAAAACAAATTTTATTCGACGGAGATCGTTATTACAATATGGTAGTTATAATAAGAATATTTAATAATGCATTTGACATATATTTATAACATTTCTGTGAGAAGTATAAATGTGCTGAAGCTGCGGTTCTCATGGGAATATCCGTGTTCTAGCGTTCTCATAACTACTGAAAATGTTAAATAACAATTATATAAAGTCGCAAGTGGCAACGAGCCCGATATCGAATTATTTTTACCTCTGCAAGGTGGAATGAATGAGGAAATAGTACGTATTGACATGGTGACTGAACTAAGTAATAATAAAATACAAACAAAGAATGAAATTTTACTCGCTGGAAACATAAGCCCTGAAAATGTACAATCACCACAAGAAATAAATGACCTAAAAGAAGAATGGAAGAATCACTATCTTGATATATTAGAAAAAAATTGATGAAAATCCTACTACATTTTTCCCAGCCGTGAAACAATTCTTGAGCGATAAAAATAAGTATGCCAAGACTGAAAATATTTTTGTACGCGGCTTATATACTTATTTTAAGTACAATGGAGTGCATTGCAGTAAAAAGAGAGTTGGTTTGCGACATGGTGTAAACATATCTGTCCAACCAATTGCTGTGGCTAGAAGAAAGGCCACTATGGGTGGAAGAAGAGGTCACGTGGCTGGTCGAAACACCAAAGAACTTTCAACAAGGAAAAGTAGAAACCCTCATGCGCTTGCTAAATGCGTTAATGAATATAAGGGTCTTGGCTCTAATAAATCTATAAAATAATAGGTTCATGTATTCAATCACGTCTTTTTTCCAATGTATTTTTATTATAATCATAAATGTTTAAGTTTAATATTAAAGATCACACTTGTTTCCGTTTACATTGTATTTAAAATTTTGGGCCTTTATTTTGTATTCAGAATTTTGAACTTCTCTTTGTAACTGTGTTCATTACAATCTATGTATTAAAATTAATGAAACTCTTATATTTTAAAATAAAATATATCTTTTAGTTCAATAAAGCACTAAAGAAACTGATTTACTGCAGTGGTTGGCGACAGTAAATTAAGGCAGTGAATCCGCTTTAGTGCCGTATTGAGGTTATTGGACACAACTTTAGTGACAATCGGAGAAAAATATGTTATAATGAATAGAACTTCTAGCACCGATGCTATTACTTGCACTACTCCCAGCGTAGGTGCTGTTACTGTTTCTAACTTCGGCTCGCTATCTTCGCCTAGCACGGGTGCTGTTACTGTATATGCCTCCCGGTCCGGGCATTATAATTTGGGTGGTTTCTATTTCGTTAGGAGTTAGGATTACATAAATTATATCACAGTCATAGATACATAAGGAGGAGAGCAAGTCGGTTGTGTGTTGCGTATTACAGTTTGTTTTTTAATTTTTAATTAAACAGTTAGTACAATTACATGAAATAAATTAATGGCAAATAACTGTAGACAATTTCTACCTTGTCTACTCGTACACTTCGCCACTGATAATGAAGGGGATTACATGAAAAATTACAAGTTACTTAGTATATAAGAATAAGAATAAGAATAATTTTATTAATGATAAGTACAAAATACCTTTACAATCGTCAATATTGTCAATAATTCTTTTTTACAATTGTTAATAGAAATTCTAAATAGATAAAAGCTAAAAGCTATTAGTTGGGAAGGACGCAACAAATTACAAATACATAGACCAAATCTAAAGATTTAAAATAAACTATTTCTATACACGAAGATATATCACAACATATTAGACAAAATCCTGATCACTAACATCACAATTTAGGAAATCGTTATAATTGTAAAAAGCTTGAGATATTAAATATTTTTTTATTACAGTTTTGAAGCGCTTTACCGGCAATTCCCTGACCCTCACAGGTAGCCTGTTGAAAAAAACAGGTGCATAATGTAGCGTTGCATTCCAAGACCTCTTAAGTCTGAGAAACTCAATTTGAAGATTCATGTGTGATCTTGTATTGTGAGAATGTAAATTCTGAATAGTTGCATATCTATTTAAGTTTTGACGTACATAGAGTAATGCTTCGTAAATGTAGTGGGATGGAAGAGTAAGAATCCCAAATTTTTTGAAATATGGTCTTGCTTCATCACGATACCCAATCCCAGCCAGGATTCGGACTGCCCTCCTCTGTACTCCAAATACCCTAGATGCATGAGACGAATGTCCTCAAGCCAGAAGGCCATATATACATATTGAGTGCACAAGAGCATGATAAGCCATAAGGCAGATCGCTGACTCCACAGTATTCGCCAAGCCCCTCAGTACAAAGACTCCCGAGGCTGCCCTTTTTGAAACACTGTCTACATGGAGTTCAAAGGTCAGTTTTGGGTCTAAAGTTATTCCCAAAAACTTGACCTGGTCTGGATTATCAAGGTATATTTGCCTCAGCGAGAAGACAATATTTTTCGTTTTTTCATGGTTAAGGTTGAGTTTATTTGCCACAAACCAATCACTGACACACTCTCTACACTCAGCCAACCTCTCAATCAGCGATTCACATTCCTTGTCAGTTACAAGAAAATTGGTGTCATCTGCATATAATGTAACACTACCCTGCTGCAGGGAGGATTCTATATCGTTGACATATGTGAGGAACAATAACGGCCCCAATATAGAGCCCTGTGGCACACCGTGCCTCACGACTCTTACGTCCGAGAGATGCCCCCCATAGCATGTCACCTGTCTCCTGTCAGTGAGATACCTCTGAATCAACTGACAGCTGTCGAGATTTAGTCCATAGAATTCAAGTTTTTTCAATAGGATGTCATGGGAGACACAATCGAAGGCCTTGGAGAGGTCGCAGAATGTAGCTCCTACAAACTCTCCCCCCTCAAAGCCCTCAACTGTGCCTTCACATAGTTTATTAATGGCCATTACTGTTGATCTACCCTTTCTAAAACCGAATTGATTGCCGGACAGCAAGTCATTCGACTCCAAGTAATCACACAGCTGTTTACAGAGCAGGGCTTCAAATATTTTTGACAAAACAGGTATCAGCGATATCGGCCTATAATTGTTAGGAGAGTTAGGGTCTCCACTTTTAAATACTGGGACCGTTTTACTTATTTTAAATAGGTGAGGGTATGTGGCCTCCTCAATGCATTTATTATACAGATTTGTCAAAGGACTAATTAGAACATTTTTTAGCGATTTTATTAACACCATATTCAGATCATAGAAATCTTTACTGTGCTTCCTCTTTAATCCGTCAATTGCAGCTCTAACTTCATTAAAAGTTACATTACGAAAATGAAAGGTAAGCAAATCATTCCTTTTCACCCCTCCCAAATATTGCTCAAAAGAGACAGCAGATTGCGGTAATGCTGATATCAATTCACCAGCAACACCAACAAAAAAATTATTTAACATGTTAGGATCAATGTCTGCGCCCATCCTGTCTCTGACCACTCTCCGATTATTATTTATGACAATAATTGCAACATAATATTGTCCCTTTTATTATTACCTAGTGCATTTAACTTGTCTAGCAGAGATTCATTCTCATCAGTTTGATTAACAGTGTCATCACCTTCAATATCAAAATCATTAGTATCCACATGTCTTAATCTAAAATTATGTAAGACACAAGCAGCTACAACAATATATTTAAAATTTTCTTTTCCTGTCAAGTCGAATTATTTCTAAAAATTCTAAAAACACCTTTTAACAGACCAATAGAGTTTCTACTATAACTCTAGTACTTGAAAGACATTTGTTGATTTTTTTCTGGATTTGTGTTAAATGCCCATTATCCTTGAAAGGAACCAGGGAAAATGTTCTTAATGGGTCAGAGGTATCACCGAGAAGGTGGTATTCATTCGGGATGAACCCTTGACTTTCAACTTTGTTGTATGTAGGAGAATCTTGCCACATTCTGGCATCATGGGTTGATCCCGGCTATCCACATCAATAAATACCTTCTTGCTGTTGCAAATGACTTGCAATAACCTGGAATAATAGCCTTTTCCATTATAATATCAGTTATCATCTACCCCTCTAAGTGATATATGACTACCATCTACACATCCCACAACTTTGGGAAATGAATTTTCTCCCCGAAGATTATTAAATTCCTCAACTGTTTAGTCCTCTTAATCACGCAATATATTTCTCTTGCAATAGACATATTAACTGACAAGTATTAATAGATATTGTGTGTGCATTTCCTGGGCTTACACCAAATCGGTCAACAATACTTCTATAGCATTCTTGATTTGCCAGCCCCCAAAGAGTCAGTAACAAGGAATGGATAGGTTTAGTTGAAGGTTTTCGAACAGCGGTATGGGTATGGAGTTGCCGCCTTCTTAATTCCAAGTCTGTGCAGAAATCCTAAAATTATATTCAATGAAAAATTAAGTACGTAGGTATATAAGTTAAAAACCTACATCAACTTGAGGTTTTGTTAGCCTGAAATGCGATTTAATATCGTGTAAGTCATATTTCATAATAACATTTTCTATTTAAAATGCAATTTTGTAATGTTCTGTGCGCCCTTGCCGCAACAGAGTTCATTTTATTATTTTATCATAAATTTACTAACTTCTGCAAAAATTAAAATTTATTCTTGTTAATATATAATGTAAACGTCAAGTTTCCTCAGGACCGGCCGGTGTCCACCGGTTGATGACGACAGGACCCTAGAAGTGTCAACCGTAAAAACATCGGTTCACCAATGATTGAATCGACCAGTGAGTGAAAGAATACGCCTCATCAGGTGATAACCAACCAGTCATTACTCTTTTCCCGCACGTGGCTAATATTCTGCTAAATATAATAGTTATTTTCCTAACAAGTGCGTAAAGTGATACTTTTACGCACGCGACTGATGTTGACCGAACGACGCCAAGCGGAGTTCGGTCAATCAGTCGAGTGCGGAGAAGTCACTTTGCGCAAGTGTTAGGAACAATATTTTTTCTACGAGCGCGGTCCAAACAAGCACAGAATAATAATGACCCGTATTTAAATAAAAGAAAAAGTATCTGTCAATTATACCTACTGTTGCTTTACATGACTATTATTGTTGACCTGACATGACTTAAAAAGATATGGTTTTTGGTTTAAGTTGTAATATCGCGAATTACGGAAGCTTTGAGAGAAAAGGTAATCATAGAAAAGTGATTTATATATACACGAAATAGAACTTTCACTGGATTTATCCCCTCCACTTTTTGTTTTAATTCATGACTACACCGCTGTGCGCTTGCATAGCCGTTTTTCGACGTCTTGGACGTCCGTCACAAAAGTGACAAAGACAAAAGTCATGTCAGTATTGTCAGTCATGTCAAATTAGTATTGTATTTATTGGATCGAGTTTGCTTTTTGAATTAATTTTGCACTGGTGAAATATGTTTTACTGTTGTGTTGCTTTCTGTAACTGACTTGTACGATGTTAAGATTTCCATATTTGGATTTGGATGAATCGGTAAGTACCTATCATTCCTACCACAGACCACTTTTGTGTTGTAATTAATTGCCTTTTATGCATGCTAAATTAGTTGAACTACCCTATAAAATTTAAATGGATAAGAGAGACACATAAGAATCCTAATAGAGTTTAGGCTAAGCAAATGTAGCCCAGATTGATTTAAATGCGGGTGCAAAAAATCCAATTTCACAAAGAACCTGTGTTTAAAGTTAAATACCTCATATAGCAAAATTACCCGATTTTAGTCTGCATGAGTAAACATTTAACATTGAAATGCATGTAAACTTCAATGACATTTAGAGCCCTAATAAGAGTTAAAACATTTGTTGCGGCATTTTTTATATTAAAATTCCATTTTTATGCTTTGATGCTATGTTGCTCGAATTTTAATTTTTTTTTTCAAAGTAGGTAACTGATCGATGGCTAATCTTTAACATTTGATCAACTCGAGATTACAGATTAGTGATTTTGGTAATTTTTTAGATGACGTGTCAGACCGATTTAGCCGTTTTTTTCCCTCAGAATCACATAAATTGAGTGATTTATGTAATTTTTAGACGTTTTTTATTTGTGGAAACCTAATAGTAATCAACTGTCTTGCGGGACAATGGAGTGGATAGGGGTGCTGTGTTGGGTAAAAAGTGTATAAAAATAGAAAATATTGAATTTGCAAAAACGAGTTTTGTCAAAAATATGTGTTACTTTTATAAATATTGCAGTGGCGTAACAAGGTTACGGAAAAGAGCTCCACTATCCCATTGCAGTTGATTAATTTTTTCACTTCCCGCATGGCCCTCCACTCGCTTCGGTCGCTCCTGGCGCGCAACCAAACAAAAGTAACCCAAGGCATGACCAAAATGAAAAAAAAAAAACGGAATTGATACTGTCAGATATTTAGTCTTTTGCAGACGTGAAACTCTATTTTATTTTTTTGACACGAAAGTATGAGTTTCGGAAATGAAAATGTAATGTACTGCACTTCTATCAGTGGCGGCGCTTAGGTACACTGGGCCCCTAAGCAAATATTACATCGGGCCCCTCTCTTCTTGTATTAAAATTAAAAGAAAAACCTATATTTTATACTTGATAATCAGTGGTTTTATTTAAATAACCACATTTATTAAACATGTAAATTAAAACGAGATTAAATTATTAAATAAAATACATACATTATACTA
>MU185608.1:66035-88264 GCA_016904865.1 Pissodes strobi | reverse complement strand
AATTAAAACGAGATTAAATTATTAAATAAAATACATACATTATACTAATGAATCCACAGCAACAACAACAAGGCAACTAACATTGCAAAAATAAACAAAAACTATTTATTTAGTATAAACACAAAATATAACTGTTTACCTTAACTCGATGAACCTTAACGTGATTACTGAACACTGAAGTAAAAGGAGAAGGGTTTGTCAAAAATGCACAAAGTGCCATCGCCATTTATTTCTTTATATCATTATTATTGTGTTTTTATACTTTAGATACCATACACAATGGTTTACTTTATGCCCGTGCGGGCATAATGTCCACTTTATGGCCCGTGCGGGTATAATGTCCACTTTATGGCCCGTGCGGGCATAAAGTACACTTTATGGACTCAAATAATTAAATTGAATTCGTATTTTTTTAAATATTTACATATTGTGAATAAAAAAATAAATAAAAGTTTGTATGCACCACGGGTATTAATAGATGTGTACGCCCTCGGGCGACTTATAAACCCTTTGGCCAGAGGCCCTCGGTTTTGTAACTATGTCACCCTCAGGGCATAAACATCTACTTAATACCGTTGGTACATAAATAACTATTAAATATATAACTTATCTACTAGGTACTTAAAAGTCTCTTTTTCTGGCCTTACTAATGGCAAATTGATCAACTAAATCCCGAATATCCATTTTGGATGCCATGTTATGTTCGATAGACAAAATGGAGAGATCTTGTAGTCTATGCTGACTTGTAAAGTTTTAAGGTTGCTACTGCGTGTGTTCGCAATTCGCCAGCAATTTTTGAATTTTTCCATGAGGGATTATCGATTTAACAGGACATGACACTAAATTTTCAAGTGATAACTGTTACTGACACAATCCCAATAATAAATATTACAAAACTGTAGTACACACTCACTAAATAGCCATTCAATCAATATTGTTCAAAAATAACCAACAATCCGAGCTTTACTCATAGCGACGCGACTCACGCGACCGCGTGTTCCCGTATTATGGCAAGATACTCAAGAGAGGGCACCAGAAGTAACTTCTGGAATTAGAACAATAGAAATGTACCGTCATATCGATATCGATCATTAAATTTTTGATTCATTTAATTTTTTTTTTCATTGTCTGCTTCTAGAGGGGGCTCTATCGGGCCCTCTTAATGGCTGGGCCCCTAAGCTTCGCTTATATCTGCTTATTTATATCGCCGCCACTGACTTCTATAGGTCAGTTGCATCCTTAGGTAACATCAAAATTCAAAAACTAATATGACAAATCATCTAAAAAATTACCGTGATGTGATTTTTGCCAGTAGGTATTGTAAAAGGTCAATATTTCACATTCCTGTGTTATCAATGTTATTCATATTTTTTATTACTTACTCTTTGAAATCTTTGACTTACTTCTGAAACCACTCTACTGCCTACTGCTTAAATCATGGAGGAATAAACTCTCTTCAATAATGGCAGTTCACCATTTTAAATAATATTTACCTGTTACAGATATTTACGATCTGGATTTCTCGAATAGGGAGTGAGAAATTAGAACAGCTACCTCGAGAACAAGTATATAAGAAGTACTCTTTCTGTGACCATTGGAAAATAAACAACTTTCGTCACAATTTACCTGAGCCGAAAACATCATATGTGTACCTACTTCTGTGGTTTGGTCGATTCCTTCCAACTCGCCCTGTAGTTATTGAAGTACGTTTTTTTAAATCCTTGACATGCGCCAAAATTCTAAGTTACAGGTTGGTGTTATGAAAAAGATATAGCAGATGAAAATTCACCTTTGTGGAAAGTCATCCGCATCTCAAACCAATAATTACATACAAATTCCGCTATCGGGAAATCTGCAAAAGTCCAATTAGAATTTTTATGAAATATATTGGTGCAACTAGCCATAGTTAAGCATATCATAGCAGAATATTTAATTTTGTGAGTTAGGCTTCTAGAATTGAAAAAGCCAGAGCATCATATAACAGCATAAGACATTTATTCACGAACAGTAACATATCTATACCACTAAAAATAAGACTGGTCAGGTGCTACGTGTTTCCTGTTTTGTTGTACGGTGCAGAAGAATGGACATTAACGGAAGCACTAATGAGGAGGCTGGAGGCATTTGAAATGTGGGTGTACCGGCGCATTCTCCGGATATCGTATACTGAACACATCACCAACGTAGAAGTACTACGAAATATCACTCACTATTAAAAAGAGGAAAATTGAATAACTCGGTCATCTAATGAGACATGACAAATACCGTCTACTACAACTAAATAGTCCAAGAAAGTAAACGTGGACCCGGAAGAAGAAGACACTCGTGGCTCCAAAACCTACGCCAGTGGTTTGGACTGACATCATTCCAGTTATTCAGAAATGTAGCCAACAAAATTAAAATTGCTATGATAATAGCTAACGTTCGGAACGAACAAGGCACATGAAGAAGAAGAAGGCATTAAAGAAAAACATATTTTATCAACATCATTATTAAATCAGTAATAAATAAATAATTAATAAATATGCATATTATTTACCTACATTGATATATTGTTTTATTTATCATCAATATGCCTGGTTATCAAATATTTGCTAAATAGTAAACATTTGCGCAGTATTCCGAAACTTCCTGAAGTTGCTATTTTTCAATAACTTTTATTCCAAAATTTAATTTTTGATAGATTTTACACACAATTTATTCCAAGAATGACTTTTGGAATGATAGTTACTCAAAATAGCAAATTCAGAAAGTTTCGGAGCATTGCTCTATTTCCAAATAATTAAAATTTCAAACCAAACCTCATTTGAACGGCCCGCCAAAGATTAGTTCAATGACTACACCGCTATGGCAGCACAGTCGCAAAAGTCACTGACAGATACAACAGAAGTGAGTGTTCTATTTCGTGTATATATATAAATCACTTTTCTATGAAGGGAATGATTAAGAGTTAAAAAGGTTTTCTTATGTTGCATAAATAATTCGATCAATCACATTTTTCTTCCAGGTGCCAGGATACATTCAGGTAAATCTTGGGGTCATTAGGACTATCCATTTTCTTAAGGCTTTATAGCGACGCTGAGGATTATGTTTTTTGGGATACTTCGTTTTACACTTAGATTTATTTAAAATCTGTCAATCTGACAATTATAAGTATTGTTGCTTGACATAATTTTTTACTACTATACCGAGGATTTCAAAATATATGGTTTTTGGTTTAAGTTACAATATCGCGAATTACGGAAACTTTTAAGGAAAAGAGTATAATTATGACTTAAAACGGTTTCTTATATTGCATAAAAAGTTCAAAAGTGTAAAGTTTCTAAAAATATATGAATTTTCCCGCATAGCGTGCGGGAAAGTACTACTTTGCGCACGCTCGTAGAAAAAACATATAGCGCCATCTAATTGCGAATTTCTAGAACATTTTGAATTTATAAACACAAAAAACTAATTCTAAGGCATCTTGAAGCAGGAATCTTTTACAGGATTTATTGCCCTTTGCTTAACCACGACTGGATTTATGCCAGTTTGTTGGGTTGAAAAATGGATTTAATTCGTTCTGCTTAGCTAAGTGTTTTCGATATGATTATTTCTAAAGGATTTAAAGCACTTTGATTGAACTGCATTGATTAAATAATAGATTGACGAAAATGAAGTAACTTTTATTGTTTAATTCGAAAATCATTAAAAATGGATATAATGCGTTTTGCTTGGATGCTTCTCAGTTATTGTTAGACCTGGTGGTAATACCGGCCACGGCCGAAATTACCTCCAACGCTGTGGGGTGGTTCTAATACTTACTTGTCAGGTAACACTGATGATGGCTTAGGCCAAAAGCGCTCTGTTATGCTTTTATAGGAAGTCCTTTTGGATTAAATTTTGCATGGAATACAAAGTGTTTCATTTAGTATGATTCATACATGCACACAGCCACTACTCTTCACTTAACTTCTAACTATACTTTAATTACAATAGATCGATGAAATGTTATTTGATACGTTTCGTACATACCTTGGAAGTTAGTAGATTTTTATAACAAAAGCATAAAAACTTAATATTTGCGATATTGCCCACAAACACGTGTTGCATCGAACGGTGACGTTTGTTTGACAACAGACCTTTTACCTATGATTGGCCGCGTTTACACCGTAGTATCTAAATAATATTTTGCGACTGGAATTACCCGCGTGGCCAGTATTCATCCGAGCTACCCTATATCTAATAGCTTCTCAAAAACAAAAGACATTAAATCGCGTTACATTATTGTTTTTATCAATACAGATCTAAAAATTGTATTTACAAATTTTTAACAAGTTCTATCCTCGAAATCGGGAGGATTTAAGGAGAGGTAGTGGTTGGTCTTTGTATAAATCCCTGTTTCTGGAATTAAATGTAAACAAGTATAAACCGGTATAATATACGAATGTAGGGTAGAATTTCTCAACATAAGCTCAACTTTCTAAGATGATTTTGCGGTCGAGGATAAGCATCTATCTATAAACCATGTCAAGGTATAGTTCTATTTCGAGTTTTTACCCTCAAGCTCTGATGGATGACGAAGGTTATGGGTGAAACTCCTTCTGATCGTTGAAATCTTGGAAGTATTTAGATCGTATGGTTTTAAGAAGTAATGCATAAATTAAGAAAGAAATCAAAGTTATAACAGGGTCTCATCATTCTACCAAAAATTTGAACATTGTTGCATGACTTAGTATAGCTCGAGGTTTGCTGCACAACGTTAGAGTAACCAGCAAAGTATTAAATTCTCCAGAAAATTAAATATCTATATACATAACCGTTTCTGATTGGGTGTTCTACGTTAGTTGTAAGGGAATCATTGTTGAGGATATTGACGTCTCTATGTTTTTGTTCAGACTATTTGAGAGTTATCTTAAATATCTACCCTAGGGGTAGATGCATACGCCTACTCGCATCGTCCGGTGAAAGACCGCCCCACCAGAACTGGGAAGCGCTAAGTGATTTTTCCGAATTACCGCGCTGGTGGTTCCGGGTTCCACAGTAGGAATATATGGACCTGATGGTGCTTCCGGGATCAAAATATTCCGGAAGTAAACTCACCGGCCATTTGGATCTCCGGGCGCTGGGTGGCCCTGGTGGCCCTTCATTCCGCATTTCACAGACAGCAAACCGAACCGAACCAATTTAGAATAGATTTCTGTAACATAAGAGGCCTAAATAGAAACGTAAATTCGGTACACCAACATCTACCAGCAAATAGACCACACATACTAGCCCTTACAGAAACACAAGTATGTTCTACAACAACAGTAAACTACCCCTATCCTGGTTACGACTTACACACCCGATTTAGACATAAGTTCGAAATATGTCTTTTTGTCCGAAGCGACCTTTCATGTCACCGCGGGGAAATACTCGAATCGAACAGCCTTGACGTCATGTGGCTTCAGTTCACCGCCAAGCTTATATGTTGTCTCTATCACCCTCCAAACCATAGAGCCTACCAAAGCTTTTTTACAACGCTAGCTACCACTTTTGACTAAATACAGGTCGATCACCCCAAATCAGAAATAATTTTTCTAGGAGATTTCAATGCCCACAACACCAACTGGCTCAAGCATCACAACAAGACCGACAACGATGCTAGAGAAGCTGAAGTATTTGCTATCAGCTGCGGGCTTACACAATTTGTAGACGAACCGACTCGAATCTCAGAGAGGGGCTAATTCGCCGCCCTCCTGGATCTTTTTCTAACGACCAATCCTGACCAGTATACAATTACAGTTGGTCTCCCATTAGGTACTTCCGACCACAAACTTATTACAACGGTTTGTGAATTGCCACCTACAGAAGGATTCGCAATTGCCTCGCAAAATCTGGCATTAAAATTCTTTGCAAACTGGTATGATCTAACGACTCGTCATTCTGCTGCGAAGAGATTACGCAAGTAATCTTCTCAGGAATGGAAGCGTACATCCAAATTCCATCAAGTTACCGTCAAAAGGAAAGCACTGGTTCGACAGAAGATGCGAAGGAGCTGTAGGTAGGAAACAACAAGCCTACAAGTACTGGCAGCAAAATCAGACCGCTGAGAATCGCAATTAATTTCTGGTCGGTTGCAAAGGCAGTAAATAATACCTTTACAAAAATGTCTCTTCCACCTTTGACAGATGAACGTTGCATCACGGCGACTACAGCCAAGGAAAAAGCAAACATGCTCGACAAAATATTTTCATCGCACTCTACCTTAGACGTCCTCCAAGGCAAGGCTCTCCCCCATCATGTCGAACATGAACACTACCATGGCAGAAGTCAAGTTTCATCACCGTAATATTCGTAAAATCCTTAAATAACTAGTCGCGCAAAAGGCAACGGGACCGGACGGAATACCTGCCAGTTGCTCTTACTCTACAAAGCGCAAATGAGACCGCGCTTAGAATATTGTACACACATCTGGGGTGCCGCACCAAAGCACACCCTAAAGCATCTGGATTCCATTTAGAAGAGAGATGTACGTCTTGTTGGCGACCCGGAGTTGACCCGGAATCTGGATAGTCTGGAACACCGCAGACATGTGGCCGAGATGTCCCTGTTTTACAGATACTTTCACGGCAGATGTTCCCAGGATTTTGCCCGCCTCATCCCGCCCCTGGCAACGCCTGTCAGACAGACACGACAAATGGCAAGAGCGCACCAGTTCGTCGTACAACTGGAAACACCTAGAACATCGCTTTACAAGAACTCGTTTGTCTGGCGCACTGCATCATTGTGCAACTCACTCCCAGGACATCTGTTTCCCCCTAGTTACAACCTACAACTATTTAAGAACCGTGTCAGTCAACATCTTCGCACACACACTGCTCGTCGAGCGCCATAGAAACTCCTTTTAGTGTGTGTGCCACTACCATAAAAAAGTACATGTTAGGTTAAGATTACTTAAGGAATTAGATTAAAGGACTTTTCATGAAAATACATTAAGCTATGTAAAACTATCTAGCACATCTTAAGATAATTATCTGGATATAATCAAACTTTGGTTACTCTATGTTTTTGTTCCGAATATTTGAGAGTTTTCTTAAATATTTAAAAATTGATACAAGTTAGGTTAAGATTACTTAAGGAATTAGATTAAAGGAATTTTCATACATTAAGCTATGTAAATTATCTGGAATATGATCAAACAATATTACAATTTAAATATTGCTGAATTAACTTATTATGATATAATAATAATACCTTAATTGAAATAGGTAAAACCTAATATATCATCATCATCATTTATTTATTTTTCAACTTTACAAGTGTTTTCTTTGCCTAGTTTAGAACTAAATGCCCTAGCCTACGCGGAGTTTGATAGCACCTGAGTTTCCAATACTCGGGCTATATCATCAGGCGTTATCATCGATTGTTAGTGCCTTGATTCTGTGATTAGGCGTAAAAGAATAAAAGTGAGTATAGAATCCAGGGAAAATAGACGAAAAAAAACCCTGGCTCACGTTATGATAAGTTAGAAATAAATAAAAAATTTTACATTATGTACAAGTATGGGCATTTCGCCCAGTTTCGGTAGCGATTATCAATTTATAATGATTATATATCGTATTTATCAACTTCCTCGGTAAATAATTGCAGTGTAGCCTGTAAGATGGTTTTTTTATAGAATAGAATAGAATAGAATATGGTTTATTGTGCACAATACATATGATATACAGTAAGCTAAAAGTACAATATAGGTTCAAATGCACAAAAGGGTAAGATTAGACTGGCTATCTTACATCTCTCCTGAAAACATCTCTAGTTACAAATAAATATTTTTATACATTTTATAACTAGGTAATAACTTTCTAGAACTAGATAACTTACTCTCTAAAACAATTAAGCTTTGAAATAGATATAATCAAGCATGAAATCAACGACTAAAATACAAATCCCTCACAACTTTCTTAAATGCATATAGCGGGAGCGACAAATATGACAAGACCCTATTCAATAATACAGGTGCCAAGTAAGCAAATGAACCCCTGAACTTTGACGTCAAATGCGGAAGAATTTCAAATGTATCTACCCTTATATTAACATTATGTAATCCTGATCTTTTTTTAATAAAATCAGTAAGATATTTTGGAGTTTTATCTTTGTGTAATTTAAAAAGAAAGGTTAAATATAGGCTTTCTAGTCTGTCAACGCTCAACTCGTTCAGATGCAAGCGAAATGGCGTGATGTGCTCCCTATACGAAACACCACAAACAAATCGAATACACGCATTTTGGATACGCTGCAGCCTCAATTTATTATATTGAGGTAAAAAATTATAATATACAGATGAACAGTAATCACTATATGGGTAGATCAAGGACCTTACCAATTGCAATTTAACATCTTCATGAATTTGTGTCTTCAGATGATACAGTGACTTCAACCTAAAAAAACTCTGCCTTACAATATTATTCACGTGTTGGCCAAATGACAAATCATTATCGATACATACACCCAAGCTCCTGGCAGAAGAAACCCACCTCAGACCCTCACCATTCATTACCAAGCTATAATTATTCTCGACAAGAGCCCGATGTCTCTCCGACCCAATACACAACACCTCAGTCTTCGCAGCATTCAACCTCAAACCATTATTATTTGAATATTCTATGATACTCTGAAGGTCTCTGTTGGTGGGGTGTACAGCCCTTGAGACATTCTCCAAGGAAAACGAACAGTACATTTGAATATCATCGGCGTAAAGATGCATCCGGCAAAATTCAAGCACTTTCGGAATATCAAAGATAAAAATAGAGAAAAGAATTGGCCCCAAGATACTTCCCTGGCGCACGCCAGATTTTGTCGTCTTAAACGGAGAGTACAGACTCTCGCTAATGAACACTCTCTGATGCCTGCCTCTCAAATAATTGTTCATCCAATCCAGTGCTGAGGCATCAAACCCAACATGCTTTAATTTCGCCAATAGTAGATCGAAATCAACCAAATCAAAAGCTTTACTCTGATCCAATAGCACCAGTATCGATGGTAATGACCCATCCATGGCCAACGCCATGTCACCCACCACCTTCAACAAAGCCGTCTGCATTGAATACTGAGAACGAAAACCTGACTGAATTAAAGGTAAGATACTACGGTTTTCAATATACACTTTGATTTGATTGGATAACAATTTCTCAAAAATTTTCGAAAACGCTGGCAGTATGGATATGGGCCGCAAGTCTGACACACCGTTAGGAACATTCGTCTTTGGTGTCGGCAGAACATTGGCGGTCTTCCAAATACTTGGGAATCGGCCAGATGCCAGAGATGTATTAAAAATATGTTTTAACTGTTCCAAACAATATGGGATAACAATACTTATCATCTTCAAATTTATGCCGTCAACGCCCGTTGCATTGGACTTCAAACAGCTTAGTGCCCTACAAATATCAGTATCGGTGACCTCCGAGAATGAGAACATATCATCAAATAGTTTATTATCATTACTGTTGTAATAATTAAGTAAATCGTCACTTACAGTAGAATCACCACCGACGCTTAAAAAAAATCATTCATCTCCTCAGGATTTTGAAAATGGCTTGGCAACGTCGCTTTCACTCTGCAGGGGACACCCGCACTGGACAGGCCTCTCCACAACACTCCTGGATCATTCTTACCCTTATGCCAAACAAAATTTACATAAGCCTCCCTTTCCCGCTTTATCGCCCCGGCTACATAGTTCCTCAAACTTATATAGTATTCCCGTGATATGTCCGTTCTTGTTTTTAAATATTTTTTATATGCCTTATTTCTTGTTTTAATCATTTGTTTAATATTATACGTAATACATGGTAAATTATTTTTCCTTTTATTTACCGTACATACAGGAGCGTGTCGATCAAAGAGAGCCAATATGCATTCGTTCAGAAAATTTACCTTCGCATCGATGCTCTGCAAATCATAAATTATATTCCATGGAGTGGTATATACCGCATCAATTGCGAAAGCTACAGTGTCATAAAGTTTAAAGTTTCTATATTTCAGAAAATTATCGCATACCTGTTTCTTTTCTACAGCAATCTCACACACAGTCAAAAAATGATCCGTAAGATTCCCCACGTCCACAATATCTCTGTTAAGAGTACTTACATTAGAGCTAACACATATAACATCTATTAGTGATTCTGAATCGGGTGTAATACGCGTAGGCCCATCTACTACTTGGCTAAATTCGAAATCAGACAATAAAGATAAAAATTTCTTACTACCATTTAAATTCGGGTTAAGTAAATTGATGTCCACATCTCCCATAAAAATAACTGTGCTCACCTCTAAAAATATTTGTTCGACAATTGTACTCAAATCGCCCCTACATGCTTCTAAGAGCATTGCGAGGTCTTCTAGGGCTTTGATTAGCTGAGAAACATTGACTAGGGCATTAATTTTGTCAGTTACTTGACGTAATTTATAAAAATCGTTAGTTATCGGTTTATTTGAAAGAGCCAACGGTCTGGTACTTACATTATGTCGCTGGGCGTCACTTTCACTCGCACTTTGAACCGCACTTTGCACTGCACTTTGCTGCCGTGTTCTCAGCGCGGGGAAGTCTTTGTTGGAACTCGTGCGTAGTGGTCCAGTTTGTTGATTACGCCATGCCGGCTTGGCAGGCGGTGGGGCTGGTTTGTAGCCAGTCCTACTCTGTTGCTGTTGCTGCTGTCTGGGTTGCTGCAGTTGGTTAACCTTGAACAAGTACACCGGACAGCCTACGTCGCTGGCGCAGTGTTCTCCTCCACAGTTGATACATCTTATTATGTCTGATGTACATTCAATGATTTGGTGGGCTACTGCACATTTGCTGCAGCAATCCCTTTTGCAGTATGACATCGCTTGAACTGCATTATTGCTTTAAATGCCTTCCGGTAGTCCCACGAGATGCGCACGTTCATCACGTATCTGCATCTTGTGTTCAATTGTTTGATTGTTACATCAGCATCAGGCGTCAGTTATCACCAAAAATAACGTGCTACGAGTCTTCTTCATGAGGAAGACACTCTTGATTGTTAGTTGTTGTTGTGCTCATCAATCAGAGCATTGCGTACTTCCTCCGGTAGTATTCCTCCGTCCAAACCTTTCAGAAACCTAATATACAATACATTAACAATCCACAACCAAGAATATAGGTAGAGAAACAGTTTCAGTTTCCTAACAGTACACACTATTTGTAGATTCTTATAAGGTCTGAATTTTGCTTACGCACAACCAATCAAAAATTACTTAAATAAACCAAATTAAATTCTATACATACATATACATTTGTAGATTGCGCCTAAAAATAGAAAGATAATTCGTTAGTTTCACTTCAGGTGGCAGATAGTTGTAATCCTGAAAGCCCCTAAAAAAATAAGGAATTCATAGAGCTCTTATAATTAGTTCTAGCTATGTAGTATATATCATCAGTATATCTTGTTCCGTATCTATGTACATTTCTATTAAAATTGATCAAATCATCAAAATACTGAAGTGCCAGGTGATTGATAATTTTATATATAAAGACCATAGATAAAAGTAAATTCGTTTTTGGACCGGAAACCAATTCAAAATTTCAAGTATGTTTGAGATGCTTCTCAATGAGCTCACGAAGAAAGAAATATTTTGCTTAAGCATTCTTGTTCTCAATTTTGTAAGAATGTGAACAAAGTCTTGGAAGCAAAGAAAATTGTTTATATCTATGTTCAAATGAAACCAACTCCAATGTACATTGGTTGTAAGATGATCAGATGGAAATGTAGCTTCTATTTGCATCGCTTTTAGCAATCTAGTGTCTCCCTGATGCGTGCCCTACTATAGTGATGCTAAACTTTTCTGCGATTAACCTCGGCTGCCTCCATCTTTCAATTACATCTATATGTGTATATTTGTTGTCTGCACCAAATACACTTAGGCAGAAAGCCGGAGGACCTGGAGTAACAGGTTGAGCCATTATGATATGAGCGTAGTTTGACTTAGGAAATGCCAGCTTTTATTTGCTTCGCTGTTGCAATAAAAGCGTCTTTTTTCGGAAAGCCGTTCTTTAGTGGCAAAACAAACCCTAGAACCCTAATCGATTCCGAATCATACTCGATTTTGCCAGTTATTCTAGTCGCGTCCTCAGAAAGCCATACTAATTTTGGCAAATTTCGCTCTTCAAGGTGTCGAGAAAGTCCTGCAAAATCAGGATCATCCTCTTGGATATTGGAGTTATTCATGCGTAGGTATCTATTCAGGGTAGGGATTGAAGGGATGCTGGGTTGAAGATTTGCCTGCAAAGTTTGGTAGGTAAGTCTGCCACCTATGTAGTACAAATAAATCGATTTTTTTATAATTTCATCATATTGATAATGATTTTTGACAGTAGAAGCATGTCTAGACGCATTCTCTAGCAATATGGGCAAGAAACTAGATGCTATTTATTTCTTTTCTTCCGTTGTTTTGGACACAACGGCCAATGATTGGATAGTATATTTTCGACAACTTCTGGCATATGATCGAATATTTCCCTCATGTATAAAATATCCCATTAGAGGAGTGCTCTCGGAAAATTACAGCGATAATTGCACTGTAGAAACCGAAAGAGCACAGCGGTAATTGCATCGTACGTATCTATGGTTTTAATTCCATTGTAAACTTACGATGACAGCGACAATTTATAAATAACGTCAATGTCAAGTGAATATATATTATTAAAAATGTCTCGTTTCGGATAAAAAAATCGTATTTTTGCCTCTTTGCTTTGTTTACAGTTACATTTACGTTCCTGTATTAAAAAAAGAATAAAAATATACATTTTTTAAAACCATGTCCTTATTCGGGAAATATTCCCCCGAATTACACTCGTGCATCAAAATAACCAGATAATTTTGCATTCGAGCATGTTGTCTTAGAAAAACTGCATTCGGTCATTTTCATATTTTGGAAAAAGAGCCCTCCACCTTCGGTGTCGGGCTCTTTCTCCAAAATATGAAAATGAACTCATGCAGTTTTTAGACAACATGCTGTCATGCAAAATTATCGGTAATTTTGATGCACTTGTGCAATTATTTCCGAAAATTTGACCGATTTTTTGTCGCTATTTCGTCGCGCCCTTTCGGGTCTAGAATATTTCAGGGAGCTCTATTTTGATAATTTGGTTGGCTGCTGAATAATGTGCACAGGTAATTTACCCCTGATTCAAATACAGTGAGCTGATTTCAATTTACTCTTACCTTTATTTTCTTGGGATTCTAACACAAGATGTGATGTTAGATTTGAAGGCGGAGTAACATCATTGGAATCAAGTACCATGGCATTTTCATCGGTTGCGTCGCTAGTGACAGTTGAAGTTGAGGCAGTTGAAGTTAATACTGCATTACTAGCGGTTGAGAACTCATGAGTATATGAATCGGAACACGTTTCCGTCAATCCTGTTACTTCTGAGTTGCTTTGTTTACTTTTGGACTCAGTCGAGGACTCAGTGTTCACTGTGATTTTCAGAAAAAAGTGTTTGCTTGTTTTTGATCTTTATTTGAAAAACTCGGAAAATGTATCCACCCTTTGAGACGAGAAAATCAGAATTTGGACAAAAAAATAGCGAAAATTTTGTCTTTTATCACCAGACTTTTCATTCAGAATAAGCGAATATAAAGATAAAAATGTCTATACATCAATCAATATAGCCAAATAATTTTACAAAAAAAAAATGATCCTGGGACCATAAGAAAAGTCCCGAAACACTATTACATTCACAAGCCGGCAACGTCGACTGGCTAACGAAGCGAAGAGAAAAATCGCGAAATTTTTTTCATTTATCACCAGACTTTTCATTCAAAAATAAGCGAATAGAAAAATAAAAATATCTATTCATCAATCAAAAATGAATCAATATAGCCAAACAATTTTACAGAAAAAATGGTCCCGGGTCCACAATAAAAGTCCCCACAACACTACTACATTCACAAGCCGACAACGTCACTGGCTAACGAAGCGGCACCCGTGGCCTGGATTCGCCTGTGGCAGTTGAAATACCTGAAGCGATAGGGGAATTACGAGATAATTACAATCACCCATCACTGGTATTCTTTATTTTTTGTTAAAAGCTCTAACAACTCTTTATAATACATAAAGAAACTTATTCTGAGAAACTCAAAATCGTCAAAGATATTAAAATGATAAATTCACTGAGAAATTCACAGAAGTACATTTAGTGAACACTATCCCCTCTACTCTATGCCCCGCTCGCATATTCGTAGAGATACCTGACGCGTTATCTTCCGAAGTTCATTCGTAAATAACAGACGTGTCGGACTAACGCGTCAGTTGTTTACAACTTTTACAAGACTCCCTAGTGCATTGTAAAGAGCAGACGTGTTGGACTAACGCGTCAGCTATTCGAGCAATTACCGTTTTATGAATATCGAACCATGTTAATACAATGATGAAGTTTAAGGAGGCAAATTAAAGAAAATTTAAAGAAAGCGAATACAAAAGCTTATTAAATCAAATATGTAAGCATGCGCCTACTTTTTACACTTGTTAATTCCTAAGGCTATATATTTTGCTACACATGTTTTAATACAGTGTGGAGTTTTGGATTTATTTTTTTTACCCCTGCTGGTCCTCGCCCTACATACTTCTTAGTGCCACATCGTCGTGCTACTGACGTCGGTTGTACTGTGATACATGTAGTATGGTTTTTGAACCTACATTTTAAATTTCCTAAATAAGTATCTATAGCTGGCGCAAAATTTTCTGGATCGTCTTCTAAATATTTGATTATTGCCCTGCTGTGTTCTAAGTACCTGGTTTTGGAGTGCCAATACTCACTTGGTGCTTACAATGTTTACCATTGAATCCTACTGCGCAAGAGCATTTGCAAGCATGCATATCAACTATGTATGTATTTTTTGAATTTTCACTTTGAACAGGAAATTCAAGCTTTTCCATATTGATACAGTTAACTGTCATTTTGCTATCACTTGACCTGGGTAAGTGTTTTGTATGTTCTTTGTTAAAGGAAGTCTAGTAGTACAGTCAATTTGTGCCGAAAATAGGGGTATTAAAGAAATTTGGAATAAAAAGTTAAAATTTGGTGAAGTTGAAGTTTATATGGTGTGGAACATGATTCCGTGAAGTCCCGCGACGTCCCGGCTGGGGAAATGCCGCCATCTTTAATTGGAATCTGCCATATTTAATTTTCGTCGGCAGACTTTTTTTCTTTCCCATTTGGTTTCTGACTAATATTTTGTACACTGTTTTTTAGGTAATACCTCTAAGATATTACCTTTTTATTTTCTTGACAGTAAATTACTTAGAAATGGGGAACTTTTAGCGATTTATACAAATTTATACAATTTTTTTTAAATAACAGAGGAAAATTCTAGAAATAAATACCTTATAATTCTAAAATTTTTTTAATCTATCTATACTATATAATAATTACAGCATTTTGGCAACGCTGCTGGATTAAGAAGTAACTATAAATGTTGCAGGGAAGTCCTTTACTAATCCAACGTTACAGCGAGAAGACAAGGTAGTCAATCTTGCTTCTCTATCTACCACCATGAATGTTGGTGAACGGTCGGTAAAGGCCAACCCACTTTTTCTTTTCCACCGTATAATTTGTGTGGTGAAAGATGACGGCCAATTATCAGGAATGTTTGCAATAGGAACTTGCACTCTATCCAACAGCATTATTTAGGCATGGTCCTATGAGGAAGGCAATATTATTCCCAAAATTTGTCCTCCCGGTGAAGTTCTCCCAGAAGATCCTTTCTGCAAATTGGATGGAGGAGATTTGCTGCATCGAGTTGCGTAGCCAAGTATTGATACTGCAATGTATAGTGAAATATGCAAGAGATGTCAACGACGTCATGGCAACGTACGGACTTAACACTATCGTAGTGTTCGACGGATATGATAGCAGCTTCACAACAAAGGATGCAGAACATCAGAGAAGCGCAAACACATATACAAGAGACTAAAACATTGATAGTTGTAATCCGTGAGGGTTGCGAGGGAAGCAATTTTGAGTAATCCAAGAAATAAATCCGGCTTAATTTTCCTTCTTAAAACTTATTTGGAGGCTGAAGATCTAGGTGTTTTGCAAGCGAACGCAGATAGAGTCTGTATCAGTATTGGGGCAGCATTATCAAGAGCGCAGGAGGGTCGCGAAGCCGTAGTAGTTAGTCAAGACACAGATCTTCTTGTCTTGATTATTGGGCTTTCACCTGTTGATTCCAGCATTTTTATGTTGATCTCTGGACTCTGGAGTGCCAGGAAAACCACGTAAAATATTCAGCGGATCAACTTTATCATCAGATCTTGCCGATATCTGCGAGATAATACTTTTTTATGCGATGACTGGACGTGATACAACGTCAGCTTTGTTTGGAATAGGAAAGAATAGTGTCTTTAAAATTTTAAACTCAAAATAAGAATATCGAGAAAAGTTGCTATTTTTGAAAAGGAAAATGCCGAGAAAGCTGGCGAAGAGTTTTTGGTAGACTCATATGGGAGGGGGGGTTAGATCAGACGGTCTAGATAAATATAGATTTTAAAAAATACGTCTCATCAGTGGCAAACCAGACCACACAAGTTGGATCTAGCTACTCTGTCACACACCACAGCGGCAGCTAAGTATAATTTCTATCGGGTTTATCACCAGGTTCAAAAGTGGTGTGGTGTGAATCTTGACCCCAGTGATTGGGGCTGGACATTCGGTGATGGTGTTTTGCCAGTAGTGACTCTAATAAACGCATCTCCTTCTCACCTACTGAAGCTTATATTTTGCACTTGCAAGGAAGACCACAGTAATAAGTGCGAGTGTCGCCGATCAGGCCTCACTTCTAGCATGATGTGTGGAACCTGTGTAGGTGAGAACTATTTTAGCAAGGCTGAACCAATAGAGGAAATTGACGTCGATGAGGCAACTGAGGTTGACGACTCAAGGAAAAAAAGTCCGACAAACACTAAATGCACTTGGTATATTTTTACAGTACCCTTTATATAAAATTAATACCTACTTCACTTTATATAGTTAAGAAACGGCATCTGGAACAACAGACAACCACCAGAATAGTAGAGATTAGGGGAGACCGTGAATAAGCGTAAGTTAATTTGCGATGCTACAAGTTTTTGTTCGTGAGATTTGTTAAATTTAATATGTTTCATGCAGGATCAAGAAAGTATAGATGACAGTAACCGTAATCAGCATATCGAACGAGGAGTCAGATCCAGGAGCTTAAGTTAAAATGAATCGCTTAAATTTTGTAATACATCATAGTAAAAAAAATGTCCGAAACTCTATTAATTTAAATGTTAATTTAATTTAAATTTGAAATATTCTACTGTCAAGCAGTGGCGGTCGTCAGGCCTTATTTATTAGAAGGCATAATTTTCGTAAATGTAAATAGAATCAATATGTTTTACATTCATTCAATGCTGTCAATGTACTTTTTTATTTTTAGTAAAATATTAGTCCTCTTCCCACGCCTTCTCCTCCCCCTGGAGATGACAAGCATATTCATTTAAGTATAAAATTACAACTTTTTAAATTCCCAAGAGAAAACTAAAACGAAAAATTTTAATTAGATCTCAAAAGAGAGTGATTAAATAACTGTTTACTGGAAACAAATATGGCGGTTTTTAAATTAACATGGCCGCGTTTCCCCAACCGGGATATCATGGGACTCGATAAAACCATGCTCAGAACTGTTTAAACTATTAATAAACCAAGTTTCAACTTTTTATTCTGAATTTCTGAACTGTACTATCGTATGCGTTGCTTATAGTAGTTTTCAAAACAAACGACAATATAATCTGCCAGTCGCACAAGATTAAACGCCTTTGCCCGTTCTAGAGAAATGTCTTTTAGTAACCGGAACATTACTTCGGTATAGTTAGTTATCGGTATCACTACCTCGCAGTGGTCAATTTAGTCTATAAAAAATGCACCACGTTTGTTCATGATTAAGATAAACTTCGCGTATATATTCTTTCAGACTATTGTGCCTACAATTTTTAACGAGCTCTTCTTTCGCTGCTTTGAGTTCACTTAGTGCTCTCGCATATAGGATATTCTTAAAGAGTCTGTAACAGTTTTGAGCGTCGTCCTTTGGAACCCCGTTTTTGCTCGTGATTATCCAGCGCCATACTGCCTTAAGAACATGGAAAGGAATAGTGTTGCATGAGGCCAGTTTTTCTGCAAAACATTTCGCTCGCCCAAATCATTGTCTGTTAAAATTACTGCGGGCTGAATCTTTTTTGGCATAATGTCTATTCAATCGGCCACTGCCACATTAAATAAATCTGATTTTTGGCAGCCAACTGGTATTCCTCCCGCCGCAGTCTATATGACGAAAAAGTAAACTTTGTGGTCATAAACGTCACAGTTGCCCGAAGCGTCTACAAACATGATTTCATTAGCTTGTTTTAGTTGCAATGCATGCTGCATTAGCGGAGTATAAATAGCGACAGTATAGTCTTCACAGAGACGAGATATTTTATAAAGTACATTATTGCTTTCTTTATGTTTCGCTAATGATTCTTCTAATTTTTCCAACATGTTACTGCCAGTTCTATCACCGAAATCCTCCTTAAATTTTCGTTGCCATAAATTGCTGACGTCATTTTTGGTTGATATTAAGAACCCGAAAATTAAAAATCAAGTTAGTTCGGAGAAATTTAGATGTATCTCTAAGCTACTGTGGTAAAATAAATTAATAATAATGGTTTATGTTTAGAATCAATTAAAATAAAAAAATAAAACTAAGAAATAAAATTTAAGGTCTAGATCCTTGAGAGCTAGGTACCTACCTATCATATAGAATATTTTCATATTCATCGCCATATTCTTCCATTTTCTCGGCACAAAAAGTGTGAAACGCTGAAGCTGCAGAGTGCCCTCTGTTAAAAAGTTCTATTAAGTGTTTCTTGGCCACATCTGTTCGGTGATTGTGCGAACTCTGAAATTTTATAATACAAGGCCATTCCTGTGTGGTGGTCTGTTCCTTTGATAGACTTTTTAAATATTTTCTTTATAACGATATTTATTTTTGCTTGACAGTCAATATTCTTTGATTTCGTTTTACGTGTATGGTTCTGAGTTTTGTGTTCTGTCGTCTTAGCTGTGCTTTTGCTTTTTAGTGAAGTATTCAAATGACATCTATAAATCCTTTTGAACACATTTCGTGGAGCTTTAGTTGGTATCTTAAAAGTTTTCTCAATAGTCCATGTTTCCTTTGTAAAAGTCTGTAGATCAGTAATCCATTTCTGTAATAAAAATAAGAAATGGTTTGCAAATCCACTCTAGTTTCTAAGCACTTTTATTTAAGGTTCGTTCTTTCAAATGAAATCTCTTGTATATTAATCAATGAATTGAAAGACGAAGAAAACTTTAAGATGACGTATCATGTCTCTATAGGTACCTAAATCATCGAATTTTCTTAATATTAACGCAGCTTTTTTCGGTGCAAAATTATTTATTCAATAGGCACACTGATACATGTTTCTGCATTTACTATGACATCTGTGCATCAGACAAAATTGTGGCATCTCTGAAACTATGACGCGTAGATTAGGCTTAGAGCTGTATTCATGCAAACAGTATTTTGTCGCATTAGTGCGAAAAGTTGCACTAAGACCCATTTCAAAATAAAAAGTAATGCAAGAAATTTTTTGCGCTATTCTCAGAATCACAATGTTGCTAATTCCAAATAACCACATTCGAGTTTGTCAAAAGAGAAGTGATTGTTCATTATGTTCTTTTATACAGCGTGAATCACGAGGAATCGTTAATTTCTTTTTCCTCTGAGTCTCTCCGTTTAGAATATACAGGGTCTTAAACATGTGCGAGAAATAAAACATTTTATGATGTAATATTTGTTAGGCGTAAGAATCAGTTCAAATTTTGGAACATTTTATCACTACCTAAATGTACATAACGTCAGAGCTTGCTTAAATTGTATTATCAAAATTAGAAATACAAATTTTTTAAACTAATTATTCAATCTCAACTCCAACCCATCAACTCGAATAAATCTCCAAATCGATAGCCCGCATGAAAAATATTTAGCGCAACAAGTTTTGTCAAGAGGACAGAAATGAATATACAATAATAGTTAATATACCGAATGGTAAAAACCATATACCATATATGCTGCGCAATACTCCTGGTTCTACGCCCCTGGATTGGCTTATATGGCTATCGTTTGGTAGAATAATGGGAATTTATCTAGTCATAATATGTTCTAAATATCTCGCTCCTAACAAATATTTCACAATGAAATAATTTTATTTTTATCGCACGTGTTCATTCATGTTGTAGCATTTTCAAATTTAGGCATGAACAAATGCTACTGCTTTGCTGGTTTGTATTTATTTTTTCGTACTTCCGAGACTGAAATAATAACTTCACTACCTTATGACATGGACTAAAGTGTCACTTTTTGTCCCTCCGAGACTAAATATTGTCGGAAATCCCGGAAGGATTAAATTACAAATACTGGCTGAGCTTTTGACACTAGTAATGACAATGTTTCAAAATTATTCTTGTCACAACTTGTCAAGCAGTTACTTCTCAAAAAAACGCAGCCGCCCTGGCGTGCGCCTCGCTTTATTCGTAATAATTATGTTTTTGTAAAGGTTTCTATATGCTTTTTTATACGTTTCAATTTCGGAAGTACGAAATAGTATATTATGATATATGTGTATAAGAGGGCCTTTAAAGCACGCGCAGCGGAGTGTTTTGTAAGTCGAAAGGGCTTTAAAGGCCTCTTATACACGTATATCATACGCTATTTTTTATTACGAATGCATCATAATCTCAAAAATATTTTAAATATTAAATTTAAGGGATATATTGACGAATATATTAATCTGTCACATTTGACATGATCAAATGTTTCTATAGCAACCTTTAAAAAAGTAGGTGCGTCATAAACATCATTTTATGCACGCTGCAGCGTGCGATAATCGTTGATTATGATGCATGCGTAATAAAAAATATCGTATATACCTTGCGACTGAAGTAGTAGTCTTAATCCCTCAGGTAAGGTAACTTTACCTTCGGGAATATTCGGGATTAAAAGTACTACTTCAGTCCCGCGGTATATAATATACTATTATTTACAAACACAATTTAGTTTGGATTATTCCAATATAGGTATAGTGTACGTTACCTTTGTCTTGAAAGTTCTTGAATACACTTTCTATATTTACATTTATGATGTCCTACATATTCATGTTATGATAATAACATCAAGGCGGATTTTTATCCCTTGCAGAGTCGAAGGTACTCGACTAGACATCGGAAACTTCTTTTATAGGTTCTGATTGTGCATTTCAATTCGCTAGGCTTTTGTCTTTGGATTTAAATACATGAGCTCTCTTTATTACTCGGGAAAATGCTCACAAGCCTTTCTTTGATCTAAAAGTTAATAAAAACTTAACAATTTGTTCGATACAAATGTAACCTAGAGTATGTATTATTTTAGATCAATTTCTAGCAGTACATACCTCAGACAATTTGGAGATCATAAAAATCATCTAATGTAGATTATAATTCGTTTATTTAATTGTGTTTTAGTGTATTGTTTTATTCATCTTTCGAAAATATTTCGTGTTTTCATTTATCAAGTGTCAAAATGTCATTCACCTATCAAGGTGAGTCCTCATGTGCGTAACTTTACGCCAGCGTAACGGCGTTCTGCGATCTGGTTGGGTATAACAGGGCACGTGATATACGCGGCGCCATGTTCGTTGCGCTGTCAAAATTACGCCGGAGATACGCGAAAAGTTGGATTTTGTTCAACTTTTTGGCGTAAAAGCTGTCAACGGGCTCAACGGCTGTCATCTGTCATGTCATATTCGTATTATTCGTCACTTTCGTGATTCCTTTGTTGAATTTGATCTGATTTTTTTGCATTTGATTTGATACGGCATTAGTGTTTTAAGTTAATTAATTTGTACGTTCTTCTTGCTCTCTCACCAATAAGGAACTATGGACGGGGTAAATATTTATTAATATAACCAAAGATACAGTGGATCTTTGATATAACTAATAGCTTGTTAAGATATTCTGTATGTATATGCATTATATAAAAAGGTGTTTTAAAAAATTTGTAATGCCACGTATGTAGTAGTAGATTTAAATTACGTTTATTAAATTTTTCCTCTTTTTTAGTTTTACAAATGTGGATACTGTGGATTTTTATTAAGCTCCCAATGTGAGAATCTTTTGGACCATGTTTGTTTAAGAT
>MU185608.1:26471-57163 GCA_016904865.1 Pissodes strobi | reverse complement strand
ATACGCCACTTAGCCACCAACAGTCCAAAAGAATTTTCAACAATCCTGCTAAGGCGATAATTAAAAACTTTTTGGGGTAAATCAAGGTCACCTCTACGTGGGTATGGCCGCATTAAATAATTTGTTAAAGGAAATGCTTCATCTCCAACCAATACATATGGTAGACCATCTTCAGATGATACTGGAATATGAAACAAATTTTCTTCAAACCCTATCCCCATCTGACTTTGACGAAAGACTCCACTGTCACTGAGTCGACCTGGGGCATCAACATCAATCATGATGAATTTGTAATTTGCATCAGCAATGGCCAGCAAATTTATGGAATGTGCACCTTTGTAGTTATAATAGTTTGATCCAGATTTTGGGAGTGCCTAAAACATAAAGTTAAGACATTAAATCTAAATAATCTGAAATCATTATATCATTTACCTGTATTGTTATATGTCAATAGCACCTATGCAGTTTTTAAAATTCCATTTTTCATAAAATTCATTGGCTATCTGCTTCCAATTTTCTGATGTAGGTGTAATAAATACCCGATTCTTCAAACTTTGCCACAGAGCTTTACATGTTTCTGAAATTATTGTGGAAACTGTTTGTTTTCCAACTCGAAAACGGCATGACAATGATGTCATACTGTCTCCTGAGGCTAAGTAGCGTAATGTGATTTCAAGACGAGTTTTAGCTTCTATGGGTTCTCTTATAAGGGGTTGTTTTTTAATAGGGGGCTCAACTATGGATAACAAAATATCAAATGTGTTTGGTGACATTCGTAAATAGTTAAAAAATTTCCTTTTATCTTTAAACCTCATCTCCTCTATCAAATTGCTGCTGGATCCTTGTGAACCTCTCTGATCTTGAGTAAAAAGCTCTTACAGCTTGGTAATTTTTTGCCGATATGCGTTTTTATCGGCAAGAGAACATCTTCTAAGCTTAACGACTAATGCCCCTATTGTATAGAGAAGTAATTCACTATCCATATTTGCCATTGTTATTTTTGGTTATGTTTATCTTTATTATTATGTTGTTGACGAGATACGCGACTCCAATTCTTACATTAGGACGTTACGTCAAAACGCGCGTAAAATACGTTACGCCGACGATACGCACATGAGTACCCACACTTAGTCTATCAGTAAGACAGGCACACCATATGATTTTGACAATTACTCTAGACATGTTCAAGAATCGACGTTCCTAAGTAACGGTTTCTTTTAAGGTGTATTTACTTGATGCTTGGCGAATATGATCTAGGGCAGCATTCAATTGACCGAACTGTGACGTGGATGCTCTCGGACTCGTTATTTTAACTAAGTTAGGTTGGCAGCAATGTTTCAGGGTCAAAGTGTTGAAATTGGTTCCAGGTTCTTTCTTTTTGCGCCGTGCTGTCTGGGTGGCGAGTCGATAAGCCGGCATCCTTTGTGGCTTTTTCGAGGTGTAAATCCTCATGGACTCGTTTAAGTAATTGGGGTCATTATTTTATGATATTTCTGCTACGTTTAAGTATTTTGACTCGAACCAGGGCCATGGAGGTTACCTATAAAAGTTATTGTTGAGATATTGGAATCCGACCTCCACGTGGTAAGTCACAAAAGTTTCATACAGTCTTTCAGTGGAATTAATTCTATTTTCCAATCTTTCCAGAATAATTTATGTTTTGCTGTTGCTCTCATGTTGCTGATCATTGGAATGGTCGATTATTGGTTTTGGAGAAATCTCTAGAATGTACACTGTTCATTTTGTTCGACTGGCTATTACCAGGCGACAGGCCCTATAGATAGATCTATAGGTAAGATGAAAAGCTAGTTAGGTTATGATAAATCATTTCAATGTTAGATATCTACTTTTTGCTAAGACAAACAATTATTTTTAGGGTTCTCTCCACAGGTACCGCTCTGACATACGTATATCGCTTTGCCTAATTGCGATATCATTTCCAGCGTGTTTTTGGGTTACTTGCGTGTATTAGGTTTAGACCATCAATTGCGTGTCATCCCCTTTCTGCTTATCATAGAATGGATGTGATGTAACAAGTCTGGAAATGTCAAGTTATGACATGATACAATAAACGGAAGGTATGATACCTAACCGTCTCAAATTCGTTCGCTCCGCGCAGTGACGTCATTGCGTGATTGGCTTCTATTGAAATGCATACGTTTATAGGCACATAATCATTATGTTTTACCTATTTTCTCTATTTTTTAAGAAAATTTGTGTCCTGGGTGAAATTAAAAACTAATTATTACATATTAATACTAAAAAAATACTAATAAAAAAATAATATTCAACATAACTTTTATGATGAATGGATCAAAATAGTTGTATTAAAAACAGCATCTTTTGAGAAACGTAATAAACTTTTACTTTTATCTAAAACACGTTTATTGAGTATTGGCCAATCGACAGCAGAAAAAAGGAAATCGATATTAATATTTTTTCTTAAATAATAATTTTAGTCATCTTTCCTTTTTTTAGAAATTGTTAAATTTATCAAATCCTGATGGTAGCAAAACCATTAGAGATGGAGTAAAATTAATTTCACATTCCTATCTTAACTTTTCAAGAGCTATCTGACGGTACTAATTAGCAGGTGGTACCATGGGTACCAAATCTGGTACATCGGTAGGTACCACTGGCAGGTGGTACCATGGGTACCAAATCTGGTACCACGGTAGGTACCATTGGCAGGTGGTACCATGGGTACCAAATCTGGTACCTCTGTAGGTACCATCAGTTAGCACCATCAGATAGCTCTTGGAAAGTAAAGATAGAAATGTGGAATTAATTTTACTCCATCTTTAATGGTCTTCCTGCTACCAATGTGAAAAGAAGCCACAGTACCGATTTTCAACTGTTTATAGCTGTGAAACTACTAACTCTAGAGGTATAACATCATACATCAAATTTAATAAGCTTAGAATTTTAAGTAGAATCCAAAAATGTAATAAAATATAGGTAGTTTCATTTAAAAAAGTGTAAATTTCTTTGACCACCCTGTATATAAAAAAGTAACGATTAAAAAAATACAAAAAAGTAAAGATCGTTTTACCAGAGTACAAATAATATCGAGTAGATTCACTTAGCAAAAATCGTTTGATGTGTTTGGATCAAACGCAAAAGCCGCAGCACGGTAAAAAATTAGTTTTTACTCTACCTGCAGCAGCGAACAGCCTGTGAGGGGAGATTCAAAAAGTATTAGCTGATGCAAAATTATTTCCTCGGTTATTATTTGATACACGATATTTCAAAGGGCGATTAAGGTAATTTTTAATACGTGATTCAAATGAATAAAACTATGTAATAAAGTTATACAAAATAGTAACATATACTAAATTCAAAAACATTATAACTAAAGGCAATACCTATTAAAATAATTTATTTGACAGTTTGTAACTTGATTCATCTATTAAAACATGTATAAAGCAGAAGGTTCAAAGTGTCTGAGAAATATTATGGGAATTTAAATATAAAAAGGACAAATTAAGCTAGTAAAGTAAATTTATAGCTTCTTAGAAGTCTAAACACTTCATTACTCGCGCTACGAGTATTTCTCTCACATTTTCTGCGAAATCGTCAGTTGTTGGAGATGGCTTTGCGGACGGAGTGGTCCTCCACTACTCTAGCTGACTTATTTGGCGTCCTCTTTAACATAGCCAATTAACCGGGTGCATTTCTCAAATGATTGGCTGCATTTGTGAGAATTTCTCTCATCGCGCTACGTCTGCCGTAGTACTTTTAACATTGAAAATGTTTCTGTTTTGCTGTTATGGGGCATCAAATTGCGAAAAAGTGCATGCTACATTTGCCACACATGATGTCATATGCGTGATGAACTACTAACCCAAACTAACCAAAAGTAATCAAAAGCACCAAAAAGAACTAAATGTATCGGAACAGATTAAAAAAATTAAAGTAAGACTAACTCAAATTATCCGAACTTTTGCAGCTAACCAAAACTAACCAAATACATTAAAATTTGTTATAACGTATTGGATCCGGTTCAAATTACTAAAATAAATTGGAACTAACTGAAACTAACCGAAAGTTGAGTGAACAACTAACCAAAAGCACCAAAAACGCCTAAACCGTATCGGGCAAATTATAAATATTAAAGTAAATTAAAATTAACTTAAATTAACCGAATTTTGGCGACTAACCAAAACTAACCGAAAACATTAAATTTGATTGTAACATATCGGAGTCGGTTCAAGTGACTAAAATGAATTAAAACTAACTGAACTTAAAGAAATGCCTTTTTAACATTATAATATTTTTTAACATAATTATAAAAAAATAAAAAAAGGTGCCGATATGAAGACCTAAAAAATTACCCTCCACTTGTAGATAGGAAAATCTATTAATATATAACTAGCCATGATGTTGCGGTAGATAATAATTCTAACCTTTTCCGAATTGTTTTAGCCCGGTCTTTCGCTTTTGCTTACTTTTAGTTAGTTTTGTTTAGCCGTTTAATTAACTTTTGGTTAGTCTCAGTTAGATCCTATTTATTTTAGTCATTTGAACCGACTCCGATACGTTATAATCAAATTTAGTGTTTTTCGTTACTTTTGGTTAGTCGCCAAAGGTCTGCTCGACTTGGTTAGTTTTAACTTACTTTAATTTTTGTAACCTAATCCGATACGTTTTAGTGCTTTTGGTTACTTTTGATTAGTCTTGGTTTGTCATTCAATCAGATTTCTGTTACTATTTTTAGAATTTGAACCGGTTCAAATACGTTACGAGTATAATTAATTTTAATGTTTTTGGTTAATTTTAGTTAGTCGCCGAAATTCGGCTAATTTAAGTGAGTTTCAACTTACTTTAATATTTTTAATCTATTTTGATTTATGTTTTCGCTTTTCTGGTTACTTTTGGTTAGCTTTGTTGTTCAATCAACTTTCGGTTAATTTCAGTTAGTTTAAATTTACTATAGTCATTTGAACCAGTTCCAATACGTTATTACCAATTTTACTGTTTTTGGTTAGTTAAGGTTAGTCGCCAAAATTCGGTTAATTTGGGTTAATTTTATCTTACTCCAATATTTTTAATCTATTACGATACGTTTTAGCCGGTTTCGGTGCTTTTAGTTCCTTTGGCTGGTCATTCAATCAGCTTTCGGTTACTTTCAGTTAGCTCCAATTTATTTTACTCATTTGAGGCGGTTCCGATACATTATAACCAATTTAAATGTTTTTGGTAAAATTATGTCAGTCGCCAAAATTAGGTTAATTTGGGTTAGTTTCAACTAACTTTAGTATCTTAAATCTGTTCCTATAGGTTTAAGCCCTTAGTGCTTTTGGTTACTTTGGCCAGTTTTGATTAGTCGTGCAATCAACTTTTTGTTAATTACAGTTAGTTTCAATTTATATTAGTAATTTGAACCGATTCCGTACTTTATAACCAATTTTAATGTTTTTGGTTAGTCGCCTAAATTCGGTTACTTTGGGTTAGTTTCAACTTACTTTAATATTTTAAATCTGTTCCGATACGTTTTAGCCCTTTTTGGTTCTTTTAGTTACTTTTGGTTAGTTTTTCAGTCAACTTTCAATTACTTTCAGTTAGTTCCAATTTATTTTAGTCATTTGAATCAGTTCCGATACGTTATAATCAAATTTAATGTTTTTGGATAGTCGTTAAAATTCCGTTCGTTTTAACTTAATTTAATTTTCGTAACCTGTACCGGTACGTTTAAGCCTGTATTGGTTACTTTTGGCGAGTTTTGGTTAGTCATTCAATCAACTTTCGGTGAGTTTCAGTTAATTCCAATTTATTTTAGTCATTTTAATCGATTCCGATACCTTATAAATCAAATTTAAGTTTAAGTAAATAAACTAACACGATCTCACACGCGTATGATGTCATGTGTCAAATGTAGCATGCACTTTTTCACGATTTGAGGCCCTATACCTACTAGGATAATAGGAACATTTTCAATGTTAAAATATAAGAGTTGCTTTAAAAACACAAAAGGTCATGTGAAAAATTCGTAATTATTAAAACATAAACGGATTTTTGCTCACGCTAGTGGTGACGACCATTTAATTTTTGCCGTACTTGTTTTCTTTTCAAACTATTGTCTTTATCCATATTTAGGTAAATAACAAAATTTTAATAAAGACATATTTGTTACACCGATTATACGTGTAATTGAAAAACTGCATATTATTAAAAAATTATTATAAATCTTAACTGATAGGGTCTTTGGGGCATCTAAAAAATGAAAATCCGTCACCCACTTTTGTAATACAATAATTATCCGCACAACAATATCTCGCCATAGTAACGATCTTAATAATTATTTAATTCAACGCGACCCAACAGTACAGAGTACAGAATATCAAGGCGTTTGCACACTGACCGTAATTTCTCCCTCGTAGTGTAGCCACAACTGGCCGCGAACGAGATTGATCCGGATTCGCTTCGAAGGTAAAAACTGTCGGCGAAATTGGAAATTTGTCTCGAGTGAACCTACCGTATATACTTATTTATACCGTGATTTTACTAGGAACAACTTTTGTTTTTAATTTTTTTTGCAACCATCGTAGTCTTCGGGATAAGGTATAAGCCCATCTTAAACGGGCCACCCTGTACATAGTCATCTTCCTCAAAATATTTTGAGCAAATACGTGCAGAAGTTTTATTAAATTTATCCTTACGAAAACACAGGTGAACCCATTTACTACACATATTTTGTCTTTGGGAAAAATGAAACACCTTAATATTCCTATCAAAGTTTTTGCCTTGGTTATCCACCTTACATCCGTCCACAGCACACCTCATTATTAATCGTTTTTTAATTAAAAATACCAACAAACATCGTCTAAGGAACAGTAACGCCAACAAAATTTAAATCTAAAACATACGAATCTCAAATGCAAAGCACACGTTCGTTCATGTTGTAAATGCCGGCCGGCGCGCAGCTTCAAACAAAGTTCGCAATGACGTCACAGACGAATCGTTGCCTGCGCGATATCATACCTTACGTTTATTGTATCATGAAGTTATGATTTGAAGTGCTCTGGAGTTGCATGGACCGTATACATATTATACTAATACTGGTATAAATTTGAAGAATAAATTTAACTTAGAAAAACCTACTTCATAAGTTCTAAGTCATACCATTTACTTCTAATTGTAAGGCTGTCTCGGCAAATTTAAATTATCTACAGATTAAGTGATTATACACATATTTTATTTGATATTATTGCGGCAGAATAAAATTCATGAATTTTAAACCCTGTGCGCTATTTACCATCATTCTAGTGACCTATTATCGGGTATGTGGAATATTTGCCTAACAGTTGTACCTGACACCGTTGTTGATAATAGTCAATATTATGTAAGTTTCATTTCTATTACTTTATTGTTTATACATGTGATTGTAATTGTATTGTATAATTGTTGTTTTATATCGAGGGATCTCCTCATTAGTAGGGAAAGAATAAAGTATTTATTTTGGGGAAATATTAGGGCTTATTGAAAAGCTCCTCCAAAAATTACTTTTCAGCATTTAACAACATTATAGTTTTTTTTCCAAGTCGAGACCCGGTTGATTTGGTGGTGCCCAAAATCTTTTTTAAAGTGTACCGAGGATCCACGAACCTAGCTCTCCATTACATTACTGGCTGCCGTTTGCTTCTATAGGTAGGGTATCTAAACGGCAGGCGCGCGGCGCGGCAAGACATAGAGAGAAAAGTTATTCAACTTTTTTACATTTTGCGTTGAGATTTTCTTTACGTTTCATTTTTGGTACTTATTTCTGAATCACCCTGTGTGGTATTTCTGTTTATAGTCTTAGTCACTGAGCATTCAGCTCCTGATAATGAGAATAATATATAGTAATTCAAAGCAAGCACGAATTCTCAAAATTATCGTAGTACAAGGGCATAAGAAACTTGGTAGCTCTGAAAATATTGTGGCATCCTGAATCTAAACCATTACTAATTCTGTGTCCCGTTTGGTGACCGATAGTCGTATGAAATTTATTTGGTGTGGTCATGAATCTGAAAAGTATATGGTTGAATATTCCAGATAATATTAATATATATAACCTTCTATTAAGAGACATTTATTAGAAAAAAGAACAAATCTTTACAACATAGACACGAATTTCCTGCCTTACAATAAAACATGATTCAAACGCAATGCCACCTGGGGCTATATTTTTTTCAATCTTCGATTTCGTGTATAAAAATTTTTCGAGTAAAATTTTACATCCGTCTATTTCCTTTCTTTCAGTGGAGGATTTGTTTCTAAGCATTCCATGCATTTAGCTTTACCAGAAAGAATTTATTTTTTAATCTCCCATTTAAAGTGATCTAGAACGCTTTTCACTTCTTCAGGTGTCCAGGGTGTCTTTCTGAAAATCGTTTTCTCCCTTGGTACTTAATGCCGTTCAGTTAGTGAATTTAGTTATTTTCTTCTTTATACCTGGAAGTCTTCTTTATACCTGGAAGTTTCCTTTTTATTCTATTTTCAGATTCTCTATTTTTATAGCTTGCAGGAGGACCTACAAAAATTATTAGAATGAAGACTCGTGAATATACCATGCTGCAATAATGATCATACAAATATTCTATACCTCTATAGATGCTAGCCACTTCAGCTAGCGAAACGTCAGGAACCAATTTCAATGGAAGACAGCACACAAGCCCGAATGAACTTTCATTTTTTTCAACTTTTTGAAACCCCAAATTAACAGTAAAATGTTCTTAAAAATTTGCATTGGCGGCAGAGATGTAAAATTACCGTAATTTATATTTTTGGTTATTTACGGTGGTAATTTACGAGTGTTAATTACCAAAATTAATTACCGTGGTAATAAATTTGTGGTAAATAACCGTAATATATTTTTGGTAAATAACAATAAATTACCGTAATTTACCGTAAACTAATAACGATTTCCATTTCTAAATTAATGTAAATTTTGTGAATTACTGTCTTTTGAAAACGTCCATTTGAAAAAAAACAGAGATGCACCCAGCGTGCACTCGTTTACAAATAAAAGTTGCTTATTTTTTCAAAGAAGCATGTACTTGTACATGTATAAAAAATAACCTGTCATAGTCACGTAGTTATCACTTGGGAATTAAATTACAGTGTGTAGTGTGTGTAAGTTGTTACGGTAATTTTAACAATTCCGCGTAACATCAGGTTTTTCCGAGTTTGCTTGTATTTATTTTTGGTTTGAAATAATAACTTTTCATCTTCAACCTATTTCGAATTACTGTCTGAACTGACCTGGTAGCAACAGTGTGGAAAATTCTGCATTAAATAGTACGAAAATATTAATAAATAATGAATTTTTATGTTGCCCATCAAGTTCATTTAAAACTAATTTTTGTCTTTTAAATATACCAGTCGATAATTATCTCGTTAATATAAAATGAAAATTAATATTATGGGTTGAATCTAAGTAAATACAGCAGTAGAATATATTATTTAAAATTGATAAATAATTTCAAATATGCAGTTCAGATTTAATGATTAAAGATCGGTGGCTTCGTACGGTGGAAAAAATTGAAATATTTGTGACGACTGCGTGTCAGTGTAATTTTTTTTGAGATGTAATTTTGGTGGAAGGTAGGACTGGATTTTTAAATCGGTCTTGTACCGACGACCAGTGTGAGAGGTTTGAGAGAAGGTAGGCTTGACTTTTTCTTTTTTTTTGCGTTATTTGATCTTATTTCTAGTTTCCTATATCGTAAAGTCTGTAGGCAGAATAAAGCTGCTAAGCGTGCGAATCTCTGATATCTGCCTATTATCGTTTCACATACCACGTTGTCTTTTGCCGTGTGTATGTTGAATAAGCTCGTGAATATCTGATATTTGTCTACTATCGTTTCACACATACCACGTTGTCTTTTGCCGTGTGTATGTTTTTGTCTGTACGGCATATGTGTAATAGTGGGTTTTTTGGAGCTTAAGGCTCTTGGTTAAGAGAAAAAAAAGGACTTGATCCTACAAAAGCAGGGGTTATTACATTTCGGATTTAGTTCAGCAACCCAACTAAAGAATCGATCAAATTGGCCTATAGGGCACATATTTAGGTGCTAGTTAGAGGTAGCATTTTTAGAAATTAATAACCAAAATTGTCTATAGTGGAGGAAACTTAGTCTAACTTTCTCTGGTATCGTTACCGGGTGTTATGAGATATGGGGAATCAGAGTTAAGCTTAGTTAGTTATTGTTCGGCCTATAGAAGCATTTTATCGTCAGTCGTTATTTAAAGAGCCCCTTCCCAAGCCATTCTCGACACAAGATCATAATTGTTTGTTTGTTTTATTTCTCTATTTCTATCTAAATTTGTTGTTACCTTTGTTTTTGAGTTAAACTGATTTTTGAGTTAGAAAATAGCTTTCAGGCAATAATTGAATTGAATGATTGTCATTACCTTTGTTTTATAATTGAATTGATATTTGAGTTGAAAAGTAGCTTTCAGAAAATAATTGCATTCTGATTATCTGTTTGAATTCATCGATCTCACTTTTGTTCTTACCTGATTACTGTAATTGTTTTTTAATTGAAATATTGTTCATCACAATCTTTATCAGCTTAAACAGCTAGTTATTTTATTTATTATTTTTAATCAGGTCACTATTTAATTTAACACGGTAGTTATTGTCCATGGTCTAAACAATTCTGTGCAAATTGGTGGAGGCATATTAAATTAAATTAAATTCAATTTTTTTCCAGCGTGTTTTGGCATCTTTCAGCATTGTTAATTGAGAAGAATTATTTGTAGTTATCTCTTGCCAAGTTCTGTATTAAAAGCCTAAGCTTAGACAGGCAACGCTCTCCGCCAAATCGAAACAGAGTTGATAACAATATTCTTGGTGAACTCTTTAACTGCCTTGTACTGTTTTTTATGCTACTGAGTCCACACGCACTCGGCCTTACCAGGACAGCTTCCAGTGGCGTCACAGGACAAATCCTAGACACTACAGCAATTTCCAGTAGCACTCTCCAGGAAGCTCGAAGGAACCACAAGGTGATTAAAGTGCGGATATCACCAAGATAATTCAATGAAATGTTCAACCTTATTTTTGTTGGAGGGAAATAGAATAAAAATTGTTTATTTGAAATTTCTAATCTTTTATTTTGCGCTTTATAATCACTACTTCACTCGAAAATAAATTTTAATTATCATGCTCCGGACCTATACACCCTGAGTATCTTTTTAGTAAATTAAAGTAATAATTTTAAAGAAAAGTGCATTTAAAGTATATCTTAACAAATTGGCTTTTCTTGCAACAAACTAAGAAATCGCATTATATTGTAACAAAGTATCGATGTAGAACAAAGCATTGCTTCATTTGTTTGTGAATAAATATTATTTAATTTTAAAACGAAAACAACACAGAACAAAATGAATGACAAACCTACGTATCCATCAACTAAATTTTAATTATTTGTAGCGTCGGTACTGAATCTAAAGAAAACCTTAAATTTGTTGCAATATGTTTTTCCGATTGAAGTTAAAATGAAAGTAAAGATTTTTTTTCAATTAAAAAGAAACCTAGCCCCGGAGAGTCGTGTTACAATTGCCCGGCCCCAGTAGTGGGGTCGTTAGAACGCCACCAGTTCTATCCAACTAAACTGAAAAAGCTCTGCTGGTGTTGTGCAGGGTGGCTAGGCCGGCTTATTAAATCAGGTAAGGTACTTAATTTCAAACTAACAAGAAAACGAGAATACAGGCTGGCTTATTAAATCAATAATTAATCAATTAATTTAACTTAACAAGAAAACACAATCTAAAATTTAAGGAACAATATATTTGCTACTAGGTTCTCTTTTTTGAAAACAGCGACAATCTATCTGGAGTAAAATGGCAGTTAAATGGAGATGTTGTGAGTTAAAGACAAAAGAATGTCAAATGACTACTAAATTTAACTACTAATATGTACAATATGGTGATTGTACGGAGACCAATACTGGTGTTAATACTCGGTTCTGTATGCCTTACAACTAAATGCACTAAATACTGCTAACCGAAGTGATCACTTTGATGTTAACTAGGCTAATTACAACTAGGTATGCGTGCGCTAATAGCTGCACCGATTTTAAATGTAGCAATAATAATATGTATCATTGAACGGTCACAATAATTAAATCAAATGACTCGATAAATTAATAAAATTAGAATAGAACTATTGAAAGCGTGGCTGTCGATGCTTGATTCATATTATAAAGAGGGAAAATTCAGAGCGGTTATATTACTCGATAAATGAATGAAAAGAATAAAATTATTGAGCCAACGCTTGACTTATATTAAAAAGAGAGAAAATTCAGAGCAATCAGATAACTGGTCCGGTAAACCAGTGAATAAATGAAAATAAAATTAATGAGCTATCTCAGAGCTTGGCGGGCAATGTTTGAGTTATATTAAAAAAGGAAAACTAAGAGCGATTATATTTAATAGATAAACAAACGAATCAATGGAAGATAAAGCTTCTGTACAATACCCCAAATCCGGTCGTCGAACTCTGGTGGAGGCGCCGGGCACCTAGATACCTCAGGTACTGCTTCTCGATGGCCCCGAGGGGAAGATCTAGCCGAGGTTTCGATAGCTCGGTGTCGATATTGGCTGATAATTGCTACTGGTAAAGCCTGCTTCCAACCCACTAGAAAAAGGTGTTTCTAGCCTGCGGGTAAAAGTAATGGCCTGCTGGTAAAAGTTGTGGCCCTCCAGTAAAACCCTGAAATAACCCAGTGCGCATTAGACAAAGCCCCCTTACTTTAATAAAAACCATATCCCCCCCCTTGCATAAATATATCTTCTTTATAAAAGAAATTCCCCCAGAAAAACCCATGGACTTGCAATGACCATCAGCAAATAAAAGAGGTACTAAGGGTCAGACAACTTGAATATAAAAAAAGATAGGTATGAATCACTCCTAAAAGAAAATATAAACTTCCCCATATGATCAAAATTAAAGTTACATTAAAATAAAAATTCGGATTAGATAAAATGAAGTAGATAAGAAAACATATGGGACGCAAAAGCAAATGGCGGCAAAAAAGGTAGCAATAATCACGTCGTTAGTGTGTTTGAGGGCTAAGGGAAATTCGACGATCTAGGTCTTATATGACGAACGTGGAAAGCCTCTAGAAATAATGGAAAAAATCCGTTAGCGTCATGGCGTCTACGCGCTTCACAAGCAATAAAAAAACTAATTCCACCTATGCTTACCTAATAAAGCAGTAAAATCCCGATAAACCGGTCTTGTCAAGACACAAACGGAAACAACACAATAAATCCCGTAGGAAAAGGGTCGTATTATATCACAATACTAAATGTGGAGTCTCTATACGATTGCACTAGCAAACCTTCTTCTCGCCTTGAAAGGGAATCTCAGAAGAATTCTCGACGAGATTAAATGCTACCTCAAATCAGCAAGTAGCGATGTGCTGAAACATACCCAGTGATTTCGATACAGGGAATAATTCTAAGATAATAAACGCCTTAGTTGTCGTTTATTAGGATGATAAACGACGGCGGAAGTCACAAATAGTGAGCTAAAATTACATTTTTCAAGAAATGCTAGGAAATACTCCTACGAAAATCTAAATCGAGAGCGACAATCACGGGAGGATAGTCCATTCCTATTATACGGAACGAACCTTACAAAAATTACAGTCTGTCGGGTAAAAAGATAAATATATTTAACAGCAGAGGTCCCAAAACGATCTAACGATCTTCAGAAATGGCTGCCGGCGATTGGAGTTCAGCAACCTAAGGGTTCCCAAAAGGTTTTGAAATATGCCAACCAAAATTTAAAATATGGATCGATGAGTCAAATGCAGCATATTTGCAGGCTTTACTAACAGAATTCTTAAAAATATAAATCGGTTCGTTGACCGTTCTACGGTAATGTAATATAAATCAAGCTAAGCTATCTTAATAACAATGTGCTACGCTTGTCAACTAAAATAAATATAGTCACAATGTGTGATAAAAGCTAATACAAATATATCGTTAACCTATACTTAGAATAGAGTTAATTTACATTAAGAAAAGCGGCATTTTCAAGCGAATTGTCAGCAAATCGAATCAATAAATTTAGAATTAATAAACCGATGAGTGCAAAATACAGCATCTTTTCTCCTAAATGCGGCATATAAATGAAATTTTAAAAATATTTGACACCGGCAAAATCGGAGTGTTACATTGTACTTGTTAATATTTAGGTTAAGTGTCCTTTTAATTAACCCGTAACTACAGATGTGAGATATTTATGGCGTTGTAACAGACGTGACGACTCTGAGACGTACTTTTCGAAAAATAGAAAAAACATTTTCTCAGGCAAATTTTAGTATTGGTAGTTTGAAAAGTCATTGATGGACTGAAGTAACATAGTTTTCAAAAATGTATTATTAAACAATCAATTGTACAAAAATATTTATTACACAGTTAATAAAATTTATGGATTTTTACATGCTTCTTAAATCCTACAAGTAAACAGAAAAGTAAACAACCTAACAAAATTTCACTCTAAAGTTAAGTAGAACATTATATTAGTTAACTAAAAAAACTGATAGCTAGAGAAAAAAACAGAAAATAAAAAAATCTGCAAAGGATATTTGTACCTTATTTCTCAAACAGAACAAACTTTGCATATCTTTCTAGTGCATTCTAAACAAACTGCGGGCTTACACATTATACAAAAGTAAGGTGTTCGTCTTTTTTTTTTCGCAGGACAAATTTTACAAGTCTTCCTAGTTGCAAATTTCTCTTCCTCGCCAACATCTGCGCGTTCTTTTATACCTAGGACCCCTTGTATGCGCATCCTTACTTCGCGACTTATACGAGGGTTTTCGAATCGCCTTCTTAGGTCGGGTGTAACCAACTGCATAGCCAGCTGTTTCACAAATGCATACCTTGAAATTTCTGGATTATCACGGAAAGATTGATATAATATTTATGCATTTGCTGAGGCAATATCAACCATTCTAAAAAATATGGTTTTTGGCCAACGTTGACTTCTCCTACTACATGAATAAACAGTGCATTTCTCATCCATAGAATCAACGCCTCCTTTTGTCATGTTGTAATAAGCAACTATCTCTCGCTTTCCTGTATCAGGATCTGTGCTCTCATTATGGTGCATAGACGATATAAGCACCACAGCTTTATTTTTCTTCGGGACGTGAGATAATAACGTCAGGTCTTTTGTGAAGGCGTATTTCGAAGAACCAACTTCCCTATTTTTGTTGGGAAGAAATGCAGCTGGAATTTCCTTTTTGTTCTTCTTTAATGTTCCCACATAAGTAAGTCTCTTCGATTTCAGGACATTGACTGCTTCGATAGAAGAAAACCAGTTGTCGGCCGTTATATTCCTGTTTGTACCATACAGGGATTTAGCAAGACGTAAAATAGCTTGAGTTGGTTTCGAGTATTTTCTTCATCATCGGGTAAAGAATACCCATCAATGTCTTTACCTGCATAAATATAACCATTGAAATGGTAACCGGTTCTGGCGTCAGGCAGGGCCATGATTTTCAAGCCATATTTACAGGGCTTGTTCGGCAAATACATCTTGTATTTGCAGCGCCCCCGGAATGACACCAGCATTTCATCAATGCAAGCAGAAGTGCCAAGTGAATAAGCAGTTTGACAATTCTGAATAAATATATCGAAACCTTCTGAAACAGCAGCGAGGGTATCTGTTTTCCTCCGCTCAAACCGGGTCTCTGGATTATCAAATCTCAAACAGGCGAGAATCATTGCAAATCTATTTGAATTCGTTATACACCGAAATATGTCACGACCAGAACCATCAGTAGCAAATATGGATCTTATATCCTCATCATTAGATTTGAATATCGACGTGAGCAGAAGAGCACCTATAAAACTTTTTAATTCGATAATATCCATTTCTCGGAGATCACTACTATCACTTTTGAATCTAGCCCTGAATTTGACTATACTGTAGTTGGTCCACTGTAGGATAAATGTCATTACTAAATAACATATACCACGCTGTCAGGGCATCAGAAGCTTTCGTACTGTTATTTCTTAACCCTGGACACTTCAAAACGATGTTATGTTGTTGGGTTCTAGTATTTTTGCTCCAAGCTGGGATCGCTGACCACTTGAAACGATTTTTGCCATAATAATACGTCATGGCATCTCCGTTAGTATATTCTCCATCTGATGAATTTCCCAGATCTAATTCCATTCATTCATTATTGCCTTCAGCTTCACCCTCGATTTCACTCTCACTGCTGTGTTCACTCAATATGTAGTCACCATCGTTTTCGTCTTCTTCGTTAGAATATTCCTCGTCTGCCCACTTCAGAAGGGTTTCTTCATAGTCTGTATCACCAAGCTTGACACTCTTCGAAGGGCCAGGCAAACTGTGCTTTTCCATCATGGAAAACTGAAAAAATAAATATATTCAGTAAATTTCCACCAGCTAAAAATACTAACACTTACACAGACCTGACGTCACACAGACACTCTCCAACAATCAAAACTACGTACGTTAACACAAAATGCACAAATCGACTTGCCACTACCACTGTAACCTTATTACTAAGGCTGTCGAAGGTACATAGCGTTGCAGCCGTTCATATGCGCGTGTTGGGGAGAACTACGGGATCCGGTCTAAGAGTCCGTCTCAGAGACGTCACATCTGTAGTTACGGGTTAAGTACGTTAAAATTTTAGTTAGTGGAAACGTACCTAAATACTAAATATAATTTTTTTTTTAATATTTGCATTTCACAATGAGCTGGACTAAATGGGATCTCTAGATCAACTATTTTACATATTCTAAACGATGTGAATTCACATTATTCGCGACAGTCCGAACAGTCCCCGAACGCGTACTGCTCATATTGCTGACAAGCGTCGCTTTCGGAAATATGGTAATTTACAACAAAATACAGTAAATTACGGTAAATAACGTTAATTATTTAGCACAAGAACCGGTAATTTTCTATGTAATTACCAGTAAATTACGGTAATCAAATTCTGACCATTTACGGTAAATTACAGTAAATTACCGCGGTAATTTATCGGTAATTTACCAGTTCACATCACTAATTGACGGTAATCTCAAAAATTATGAGTTAACTCAACCCAAGTTTCCAACACTTTTCCAAAACGAACAGAGTAGAAAACTAGTATTCTTTTCTAGAATTATTCGATTATAGTAAACTCACCATCGATATTTATTTCCTCTAACTTTTTTCCTGAAAATTTGTTCATTTCTCTTTTCTCAACGGCCAACGGCGAGTAGAAGTCGACTGATTTTTGTTGTTTCAACGGCATTTTCGTGAAGACTAGAAATAAACGGTTATATTTTAATCAAATTGATTATTTATCCAGAATTTATACATACAATAACGTCTCTAGACGTTTCCAAATAAACAATGACACACTCAATCATACAACACAGGGTGATTCCAATTCGAAGGCAAATATGCAGATCTCCGAAACGTTGAAAAAGAAATTTCTGCGTTGAGAACAAAATTCTCAATGGAGCAACGTAGAAATTTAAAAGGGCCGCCATAGGAGAAAATAAAGCTTAGGATGGTACACAAAAGAAGAAATGTTGCAATAAAAATCTGTTAGGTGCCACTATCTTGAGATGCATTTAAAAATGAGTAGAGAATGTTTCCCCAGATTCTCCAAATCAATAACAATAAAATACGAGAATGTGAGTTTTCAGATTTTTTACAAAATGTTTAGAAATTCAGGAAAATTTTTAAGATTTCTTAACGGCAAACTAGTGGGCACGTGAATATGTAATTTTATCAAATTCTAACTACTAGGTAGATTCGGAAATCCCCATGGGTGGCCTTGAAACTGAATCATGTTCATGTTCTCGGGGAATATAATAAATTTACTGAAATACCGATGTGGAAATAGCTGCGAATCTGGATGAATTAAAATAGTTACATAGTTATCACATTACATAACGAATGCAATTAGCCTGTGCAAGTATAAGAAAAATTTAAATAATATTGAAATACGGATACTAATACTGCCTACCTGTAGAAATCGCGATGAACCTTAATGTCGTGACCAAGGTGTCTTGCCAGCATGGGCGTAGACACCAATAACCAATGACTGGGGTGAAAATTGGGCGTGGCCCCCTCAAAATGTATCCTTATCCTTCGCCGACCTGGTACCACTGCGGCCTTGTTTACGGTTCGCCCCCCCTCCCCCTCTTGGGAAAGAATCCTGTCTACGCCCATGCTTGCCGGTCAGTCAGCTTCATTTTCCCCTAGGTTGAGGATTTGACATACTGTTGCAACATATTTTCTTAATTTGGTGCCAGTAATGAACTCCGGATGTTTTAAGTACGCATCGCTAGAAGCTACTCTTAAGCAATCATGTCCTCTTAAGTGACATGAATCACTTTTTACAGTTGCAAAAATATATGGATTGTTCATAGTTATACCCACTGAGAATCTTGTTTTTATTAGAATGTTGGAATTTAGCTTTAGGTTTGAGGTGAGGATATCAGGAACCCGCCTTCCACGCTTTCCTTGAATATCTACCACTTCCATAGCAGACGATAAACGTTGTTCTAATGGTGACAATGAGAAAATAACTCTTTAGTCCCTTGGTCTTTTGTATTTGGTCTTGTAGCATATTGCTGAAGAGTCATTTTTGACGCCTCTCCAGAGCGTTTCTTGTTGAATAAGATGAGTCTTGTCAAAGTGGCTGTTGCGAGGTCCCTCTAAGTTTTGTAATCAGGTTTATCCAATTTTTGAATCTTATTTCTAATCGATTTCAGACGAAGATCCAGATATTCAGTCAATTTTACGAGCTCTTCAGTAAATGGCAAAATCTTTTTAGGATTGTATTTTCTTTTACTAATTGCTGCTAACGCAGACGATGAAATTTTAATCGACCATTCCATCTCCATCAACTGTAGAAATGAGTTATATCGTTCATTTTCTCTCAGGAGGCCTTTTCGAAGAGCTATTCCTCTTTGGATGCTTATGCATTTTTTCAAAGTATGTCCTATTTTCAAGGCCAATGATGGTATTCCAAGTTCAGACTGAGATTCATCCAACTTACATAAACTTTTAGTGGCTGCTATTACCAAATCAAAATGTTCAGGAGAAAAGTAATCCGTTAGGGCAGTAATGTCTGGAGACAGAGATTTGATGCAAACAAGAAATCTTCCTAATTAACGCATTGTTTGGCGTATTAACTCACACTGTGAACTCCCGTATTTTTCGAATTGTAGATATCCAAATTTTAGAATTATAAGATCATCTTTGCAAACATTTGAAATTTCGTCGTCTCTGAATTTTCCTATAATATTTCTCTGATACTCCCCAGAAAACTCAGAGTGAGTCAATCCAGCAAGTAATGAATTACTTTCTGATAAAATATGCCTTTTTCTTGTGTCAGTTGAATTGTGGGTTGTGGACTTGCATTTATATTTTATATGGTACCATAGGCCTTTCTTCAACATGAACCCTAAATACTGAGGACAAGGTCCATAGCTCGAATAATTGTAATTACTTCCGCATTTCTTGGAAGGTTGTCTTACTAATATCAAATTACCTTCTTTCTGCGATAACACACTGCAGTGGTGATAAAAGTCTGCAGTTCTTAAGAGATCTGCAAATAAATCATGACGCTTTCTGGAACCTTTTGGCATTGCCATAATTTGTGCAACCTTAACCTCATTTTTATGAATCATTTCATAATGTCTAGCAATATTGATAATAAATTTGTCGCAAAAAAGACAAGAATGACCTTTATCTCGTATACGTTTGCCGCTTTTTTTGTTTATCCTAGCTTTGTTTATCAGAACGGTCGATCTTCTACGGTCTCCTTCCTTGATATTCATTGTTTCTGCCACTTTTCCACCGTCATTCTCTGGGTCTAAAATAGTTCTTATACTAGATCTAGTTTTGTTGTCTAAATATGTTTTTGTTTTTAGGTTTTCTACTTTTTTTACGCTTTTTAATTCCAACGATGTTTTTATTTAGTTTTACATTCGGATTCAGAAATTTCTGAAGAAGAGGGTGCATATTCACTAGGCGATTCAGCAAACAGTGAAATTGTTTTCCTGGAAGAACCTATGCTGGAGCTGTCTGAATCATAAAAGTTCAGAAATTTACCTTTATTCTTTTGCAGTTGGTAATTGACATCTGGATTTGCGCAGGTCAGCTGATTGTGAAGTTCTAGACTAGAGCTTGCTGGAAATGCTGGACATAGTTCAGTAAGTTTAGAAAGCCCAACGGATTGGAAATTGCTATCCAAATGACCAAGTTGCATATGACTATCTATCAAATCCAAGTTCATTTTAACATTATCTTCGAGGATAGAAGTTTTGAGTGGTTCGATAAAGTTGCTTGAATATCCGTCTATCTCCATATTATTCTCGATTAAACAGAATGGAGAAACCCCAGGTGAATGGGGAGCGCTATATAGCTGACTACTCAGGTGCACATCACTGTCTGCCAAAGATACGACGTGAGTATTTCCCAAATATGCGGTAACAGTCTGTTCAGGTGACTGAATTATATATGAGGAGATAATATTGATTTTATTTTCCTGATTCGCAGTTTGTTCAATATCATTTCTTGGAAGTGTACGACCATTGTCTCTGGACTCAGAATAAGTTGTTGCGATCAAATCATTACTCCATCCTTCTAAAGCAGTATTTCTATCATTTTCCGTAAGTCCTTTTGTTTCATATCTGGGAGTTGCTAACAGATCTAGTATCCTCCGTGCTCTTCCAGATCGACATGAACGTTTTTCCGTCTAAAATAATGCAAAAAATAGAAAAGCGAACATTATCGGACTTTTATTGAATATAAACTAATGTGCAAAAGTTCGAGACACCTAAACAATTGATATTTTTTTATTAAGCTGTAACTTTTGTGATCAGCATATTTTGCCGCCGACCGATACCTGGAAGAAAACAGGCGGTGAATCATACGGCAAAAAGATAATACGTAACCGAGGAGTGGATATAAAATATTGGAATCGAGAACTTTTTAAGTTGAAATTATAATCGTGTAGATATATGAATTTTGTTCGTTTAAAACCGAAAATATAAGTTTGTTATTTATGGGAAACTGTGTTTGATATGTGTGTAGTTTACATTTATATCGGCTGTTTTCACTTTTATAATTTTTGTTCAATCTTAATTTCCGAACCAGCGCTGGCGTTGGAAAGCGTAATTATTGGCCTCTTCGCCATTGGTGCTCAGTAATTTTTCTCCTATTTTTTTCTAGTGAGAAAATGATATGGAGAGTCGTGCAAATAGGAAAATTTTCGATTGAGAATAATGGAAATCTGACGAAATCGCGAGAGTTCCTTTTATTAATGCTCAGGCTAATATCTCAATATAACTCGTTGCTACCCAATTAATTTTGTATTTAAAAGTACTAGTACATGATCATTCGAAAAATTATGGCGAAACAAACATAGACAGTGGAAGTCCTATTTAACTGAACATATCGCTGTCTATACCCATCAACAAAACAATGTGTTAGATATATCATATTCCCAAATAGGAGCTACTGAATATTACAAAAAAGGAAGGGTCAGATGAAATGATTTTCAACCAATCCTTCTACCGGGTTTCTTTCCTACTTAGGCAGAGAATTCTGAATTAATTCTTTTAAGGGTCGCAGTCCTACAAATGACATCGGAGAGAGGTGACAGATGAGGAGTTATATAAAGTTTGAAATTCACGAGGAGTGAACTTTAAATACAGAAGTTATGTGAAACATCAATAATTATTACAATCTCATAATTTTTTCCGACGCCCATCTCGTTTGTTACCCTATTTAAAAAAAAGCCATATACTGAGGACCCGAAGAGCTAACTACAATTCAAATTACATGAATATTGGACTTGAAATGCAGAAGTTATATGGAAAATGAATAGTTAGTAACAGGTTCTAATATTTAATTTTTTTTAGACGCTCCTGTTGTTTTCCACCCTATCTGCAAAATATTATATAAGGACCTGAAAACCTTACATCGTCAAATTTCATGAAATTGAGACGTAATTTGAAAGATGAATTAATATTTATTAATATTATGTAATTTTTTTTTTCGACGCCCTTACTTCTTGCCACAAAAAAACAAACTTAATTGAAGACCTGAAAAGCTATCAATAGTTTGAAGATTGAAGTTGAAATGCCGAAGGTATTTGAAAAAAATTATTACTTTCATAATGTTCTTCTACGGCCTTGTTGCTTTTCCATCTGAACAAAGCCATATTATATTAAGAACCTAAAAGAGTATCCTAGAGAGGCAATTTTATGTAGGTTGACATGCGATCAGATGGTTCATAATATGTAGTAGTAGCTACTTACTCCGAAGATTTATCGCAATCAAATGAATGCTATGGGAACGCATACGGGACAAATACATAGATGAACAAATAGACAGCGATTCATTTTTATATGTACAGGGTGGTCCAGCCCATATGGCTCGGTTACTACGGAAAACGGTTAGATATTTTTAAAATATTTTCAGAAGACATGTAGATGCAAACTAGGAAAAAATATTAAATATTATACGAGGTGTCCCAAAAATTTGATGCAAGTTAAACTTATACCTTTTTTTGGGACACCCTATATTTTACCTGGTTTTTGAAATCTAGCCCTAAAATAAAGGTGAGTTACAGTTAAGTTTCCTATACCTACTGCGCATGGTATTCTTGAAACTTTGCAATAGCAATTTGAATAAGTAGTATATCTAAAAGAAATAACAGCTGTCACGGTTAAAGCCGAATGTTTTTGCTAGTGATGGCAAACGAATACTAGAACTGATCCCAGGATCTGATCCCTGACGCTCGGATCATGTACCTGATCCCAAACTTAAAAATGAATAGTTCAAAAACTAGTACGCAAGTGTGTAAATACATGAAGTGTGTATCGTGATGGCTAACGCTAACGGCACTAATTCTGATACAGGAGGATGCGCGGAAGCAAGCACGACTGTAAGTAAAATCTCGGACTAGGCAATTGTTTGATTCCTTGATCCCGAACCGCGTTTCGCCGTGTGTGTTTGTTGCGGTATCAAAATGAATAGAGTATACCGAAGAGTAATAAGTGATCCTACTGTACGTGTAGGTACTAACTAGACTAGGATCTGTTGGATCAAAACATTTCTTCTGTTTTGTTGGATTACTTTAAAATTAGTGACTACTGAGACTGAGATTGTGGCTCTGCTTTGAGTTTCAATTAGTGTTAAATAGGCGAAATATTTTAAATTTTAAGTGGATTTAAACATTTACCACGAAATACCACATGCATATACATGTGGTATTTCAAGGGTTTCAATAGGATTGTATACTATTATTGTATCGTGATAAGCATAGATAACTATTAAGAGTGATAAGGTACTGAGTAAACTGAACTAGGAAATTGATTTATAAAGTTTAATAATCAGGAGACAAAAAGAAACAATGAATACATTTTAAGAATAAAAAACTAACAAAAGGTAAACTAGAATTACATATAAGTATCTCGCAGAAAACAACATAATACCAAAGAGTATATATACTCTTTTATAATACCATATATATATTTTTCTATGCATAGTAGGTACCGTGGGACTGGTATCAGGTACTGATCCTGGGATCAGGTATTTGCGCTTATGGGATCAGTTCCGAACTGATTCGTAAAAAAATCGGGATCAACCAACACTAGTTTTTGCTCCTTGGCGCGTCTACGTTAATTCGTATGAGTCATCGCCGGTCGCGAAGATTCAGGAACTGTGGAATTCTTCCGATGCGTGCAGCCCTGGTCGAGAATAATATAGAGAGGCCTCGCTTCGTCCGGAGTATTCACGATGCACTTTAGATTGCATATAAATAGCAGGTAGAACGCGTGTTGAATTAATTAATCATTGGGTGTTGAATAATTGTAAAGAGCTATTAGTTGTAAAGTTATAAGAGTAGTTTAGTGTGTTTAATTGTATACAGTGATAAAGAATAAAGTGAGTATTAGTTTAAAATAGTAAAAGCTGTAATTTCGTCAGAACCCACAGGAAAAACGTAACAAAGGCAAAACTTTTTCTTTATAAAGATGAAATATGTTCAAATGAAGAAAACAATATACAGGGCGATAATTAATCAGTACACAATAATTCCCATTTTCAAGAACAAATAGTTTGCTTATTCTAAATGGGACACCTTGTATGTAATATTCTATTATGATAGGCCAATTGAATGTTCGTTGATCTGTTATAGGGTTTCCTATGCTTATCTTCAATAGTTTCTGAGTAATTTGCCTAAATTCAAATCGACTATCACCTACAATCCCTTTTTTAAGCAAGACGTCTAGGTGACCCGGTTGAGATGGTATTTTCTGGTTTTATGTCATATATGTCACGTTAAGTATTTCGCTATTAAATTATATTAAATTGAATTTTGTTAATTTCTACCCAAATTTTTTACACGAAATCGTTAGTCAGAAACAGTTAAATAAACAATGTGTACCTACCACTAAATACGCAAAATATAAATTACAAATAAACCTGGCCTATTTATTCCAAATTTAAACAGAAAAAAGATTCTGAAAATAGAAATGAAATTATTATATAGGTCATAGAAACTTTTGAAGTTTACATGCCCTTCTAGGGATGGAGGAGTTATATACTCTGTATATTTATTTCGCTTTTTATTATTTGTATACCTTGCATTTATTAGCAGATAAGGAAATGTTATAAATATAACCCAGGTGCCGATTAGAGGTACTTCTTTAGTCACTGTATTGCTGTTAACTTCATAGTTATTTTCTATTCTCTCTCTCACTTTATAAATTTTGGTATATACGAGGTAACATATAAGTAAAAACGTCATTTTAAATAAAAAAGTGTGTTTTTTTAAATAAAGTTTCTTCGGCCCGACATATAACTCGCATCTGTCAAGGTCGATTTCTTAAATTCGAGATATGCGCATGCGCACATCTCAAGGTCGATTATGTAACCACTCCACTTGGCGTTGGACCCTCTACCCAATATGAAGCCACTCCTCTTGACCTTGAGAGTTTAATGCATGTTGGTAATGTGTGTTTAAGAAATCATTTCATGATCATCACATTATGGAACTACAACAACCAGAAAGACCGGATAGTAGGAGTTCCTCCATCTTCAGTGATGTGACGGTCGAATGAAATCGGGATGATTTCAACGATGACGAACCAGAAAGACCGGACAGGAGAAATTCCTCAATCTTCAGTGATGTGACAGTGGAATGGAATCGGGATGATTTCAGCGATAACGATGACGATAACCTTCAGCCAGACTCTAGCAGCGACTGGCCTGAACACATACCGGTTCCTGAGCACCAATTAGGGTCGGCAGATTCAACTACCGACTGACCAATCTTTCAAAGTCGATAGGAAAATCTTATATGACAAAAATGCTATGTCCCCTGATAAAAAAACGGTCCTTTTTAGGGTTTAAAAAACATTTATCGTAGTTAGTTGCTTACAACTTAGTATGTATATATTGTTGTGCAGTTGTAAATCACAAACAATATTCGCACACAAAGTTATAACAATAAGCGCTATTGTTAAGACGCTTTCCCGGGGTGGGGGTTCGGTTTAAAAACTAATTCAAGTACTTTTCTAATTTTTCATTAAAAATCAAGTCAGTGTTAATTTTTTTATTGTTAAAACTAATTTGGGATGCTTAGGTTTAACACTCTTGACATGGGGGCGTTCAGAACTTAAAACTAAAATCTACATGTTATTTAAAAATATATATACAATTTAATTGGATATATTTGGTATATCCAACGGATCTAACTCTACGACTTGAGCATTACATTTTAGACATACTTTTGGTAATGTGATTTAATACAATCCCTTTTTGCATCTATGACATTTCAAATCATATTTTGAATATCTAAAACATAGCACACATGGCACTTTAGTTGAAGGTTAAAGTAGTTGTTCAAACTTAATACTAAAATCTGCATGTTAATCTAAAATATACAATTTAATTGGGCATATTTCTAAGCACACATATTTTATAAGCACAAATATTTACAATAAGGAATTTTTTAGCTAATAAAATCAGAACTAGGAACCTAAAATACATAATTCACTTAATAATAGATTTTAGAAAAAATAGAAATCTAATCTAACCTAACCTATCGAGGGAAAACTTCATATACAACTACATACAAACTACATACTACACTCGACCAATTCATCATTGCGCTATAGAATTATTCTCCGCCTATGGGCAGATGTCACGTTGGTCCGCGAGTGTTCGAATATTAGTGGCTGACCCGATATATTAACAATTTCATCGTAATCGACCGCTTCTTCAACTTCAAGAGCCACGACCGCTTCTTCAATTTGATTATTATCAGCCATTGCTCAAAAATTAAATTAGCTCTTACACGGGTACAGTGGATAAATAACTATGTTGACTGGTAAACTGGGAGAATGATTGTGTATAAAGCAGTTCGACGTTATATAGGCTGCTTCAAGGTTTTTTTCTTTGCTGTTTAACCTTGAAGAAGTTTAACCTTGAGGGAGTTTAAGCTTGAAGGACTGTTGTAACCCAACCGTTTCAGTTTGGAAAGTTCAATCATAAAACCATAATAATTTTACAAGGTCGAACGACCTCGATGTTGCCTTCAACCTTAAAGAAGTTTAACCTTAAGGACAGATAAAGATTAGAAAGTCGAACCACCTCCAGATGTGTCCTTGACCGCTGCGCATATTTCAAGAGTAGGGTGCAAAGCTTTGGTGGGGATGAGCGTGTACAAGAGAAGACCGCTCTTATGGAACTTTAGTATTCGTTGACAGTTTAGTTTAGTTTCGGCAGCGTGACATTTAGAGTGTTAAAATGGAATCCTCCGCTAATATAGACGATTTGTTGTGCGTGCTTACCCCAAACATGATTGAAAAGTGTTTGGGGAGCAAGGATCCATCTTCATCCAAGTTAAATACCGGTTTTGTTGATGGTTTTGATGAAATCCTAAACGATGGGATGGATGAGAAAATGGTTGCATCGGCTAGGGACTATTTGAATCAGTGGATTGAGGACAGTGACCAGAATATTAATATAATTAGCAATGTGGTGGTGAGAGAGGTGCAGAAACCAAAGGCGTCATCATCAAAGCGTATAAAGTCAAGAAGTACCAAAGAGGCGCAGAAACCAAATGAGTCCACATCAAAGCCGAAGATGTCAAGAAGTATCAAGTTAGAGAAACTACTGACGCTACCAACGACTGTCAGCCAGAACAAGAAAGTATTTTATGCTAGTGCTCGGGTTGAGGGGGCAGAGGTGAATGGACAGACGGGGGAGCCGCCAAAGAAGAAATTTACCTTCAAACGACTTCCGAAAAAGTTAACCCCTGACATATTCAAGAAGCCGTTGACTCAACCACCGTCGACACAAGACCAGAAGCCGGACACCGTTACAGGGTGGCCTTTGTCACCGATTGTAACTATAGATGGGGGGTCAGTGGAACTCTCACCACCAACACCTAGGATGTCACCATTACCACCGCCAGCATCAGTCGTCGAAGTAGAGGCACCACTATCTCCAGTAATTGGGTGTAGAAAGCAAAATCGGACATGTCACCGTTCGCTAAAGAAGCGAAGCCCGCAGAGAGTGAGTGTGGAAGAATCCGACCTCTCTTCAAGCACAGTGCCTGAGCCGGACTGGTTGGATGACTTTTCAAACAGTCAGAAAAGTGTGGTTTTTGGTGCATACCGTGTTTGCGAAAAGATAATCCTGGAACTCAGTAAAGGTGAGAGTGAGGTGAATGAACTGCGGAGAAAACTATGTGATGCCATGTTGAATGTAGAAAAATGTAAAAAGAAACTAAAACTGTTAGACGATAATTTTACATTTTTAAATAGTGTATAGTGATATTTATAGGTTGAGTAGAGTTAGGTTAGAGTTAGAAATTATTGTAGAAACCCATGTAGCAATAAGCAAAATAAATGAAAAATATATTTTGCAATGTAAATAGCGTATGAGTAAATGTTTTACCACATTTTTCAAATAAGAATTTTTTTTTCGTGCCATGTTGAATGTAGAAAAATGTAAAAAGAGACTAAAACTGTTAGACTATAATTTTACATTTTGTAAATATTATATGTATTGATACTAATGTATAATGAGAGTAAATGGTTTACCACATTTTTCAAATGATAATTTTTTCTCAATATGTACCTATATTTAAATAAACTCCTTTATTAAATATATGTTCAGTGTTTTTTATTTCGAATGTATTTACACGAAAAAATCATTGGAACAAAAATGTAGATACTTGAAAATCATACAAATTTTGTCTAAACTTATTTGGCTATATCGTACCGTTTTTGTGCTACGATTTTTTTAATAACTGTTTAATTGCGAGATTTTCTGTCCCAATTTAAATTAACCCAGTTATGCCTGAATTATTATTTTTTTAATATTTGGCATTTTCTTAGGTAATTATCTTTAAAATTACTTTACTTGGGTAAATAAATAACAATTTTAATGATTTGCAGTTTTATAGTATTTTATTTATGGTGTCCTTTTAAAAGGACAATAGGAATATCTGCGTATAATCTTACTATATAAAAGAGAACGAACATTTTTTTTAGCTAAGATAATTTTAAAAGTATTCTTAGTTAGTGTGGTAGGGAATAAAACAGTGAATATGTAATGCAACCGGACACTTAACGCATATTGTTTTCACTTTCATATGGCACACTCTGCACCGAGTTTGTTTGTCCTGTTGACCTACAAAGTGATCCAGTCTATCAAAGCGAGAATTAATAGATTAATCGACTTACCTGTAGGAAGATTAATCCTAATTTTCCTAGCTTGCCGTACGATATAATTCCATGTAGTATCTCGTTTTCTCGCACCTATCGGTACATATTTAAAGCTAAAAATGCTTCGATTGCACTTACGTAACTCGACACGACAATATTTTGCCTGAATCATTCCGTTTTCTTGCGAATTCTACTTTGGGTACCATTTAAGGGAGGGTGGGATTATATCGTACGGCAAGCTAGGAAAATTAGGATTAATCTTCCTACAGGTAAGTCGATTAATCTATTAATTTTCCGTCGCTTGCCTAACAACATAATTCCATGTAGTTGTTTAAAGCAACTGTAGAATTTGCAATAGTATTTTATTAATGGCATTAAAATTAGCCTAATTTAACAACCAGTAAATTAAAATCAAATAATATCGTATTTTATAATTGGAAGACAAAATTAAATATTAATCATACTATACTATAATATTTAACCTTAACCATGCTAACGAATAAGACTAACCAAATCTACGTAAAGCCAAAGAAATGACGGCCATATCCAATATTAATTAAGTAATTAATTAGCAAACTAAAAAGACTCAAGAATGTGGGGCTAAATTTAGAATTTCTCTAGCAAAAATGTCATTCGGAGATCCTACAGGTTTATTGTAGAAGTTAAAAAAAAATGTACTAGAAGAGGCTGACCAGCCGGCATCGGCAGTGTTTTTTATTGTATTCAAGTTGACTCCACTTCTAAGTGCCGCTACGTAGATGCGTGTCTGATGCTGTGTGAAGAAAAGATATTTGTATTAATTCCGCTTTTCTTTAAAACTGTACGTATCCATCTACTGATAGTTTGAGAACATGCTGGGTGAATTGGTTTTTTATGAGTAATGATTAAGTTGTTGTAGTTTCCCCTTATTGAGAGAGTAGCTTTTATGTAAAAAATCTAAGATACAGTTCCGGTTTAGTGGTGAAGTACGGAAATACCAGAAGAGGTTATAGTTTGTTTGGACCGGAGGTTTTTATCTTTCCGTGATTTTTATTTCTATTTTTTCTGTACTTGTAATGTTTTCTAGAGATATTTTAGAAATTGTTTGAACACAATGAGCCGTAGTTAATGATATAAGACCTACTAGTTTTAGGGTCAGTAACTCTAGTGTCAATGATTCTAACGGATACAGTTTAGAGAGATAAGCTAGTACCGGTTCCGGATTCCATGTAAAGGAATATTTTGGTGTTGAAGGTTTTGTGTTGTACACGCCCTTTAGGCAGCTTTTAATTATGGCTTCGTCTTTACTATCTATGCCGAATATAAGATTGAGTGCTGATCGATATGAGTTAACTGCATTATAAGATAGGCCGGAGTGAAAAGCTTCACTAATAAATTCTATATAAGTGTTTAAATTATAGTTTAGCGGTTCTATTTCCCTGACATAGGAGAAATTCCAGTATTTTTTGTTACACCCTGTATATTGTTTCAGCGTGACTTCTGTGATAGATGAAATCATCAAGGGAATGGCTGCCAAGGGTACCTTCCCTTTTTCTAATGCTAACCGGACAACTTCCCTGCCGCCAGGGAAATTGTATTGGCTAGTGGATGCTCGTTCCTAAAAGGAGATATCAGTAATGTTTTACGTGGTGAAAATGTTATCGGGTTTTCTATTAGTAACTCATTAAATAGCGAAAATCATGGTTGTTTAGTCCACAGTGGGACTACTACAATTCCGCTTGCTTTATCTTGCTTAATTTTTTCTAATACTCTGCTTATTAGTTGGAAAGGTGGAAAGGCATAGAAGTAAAAATTTTCCCAATCTACTGTAAACGCGTCCACAGTGAGCGAATCTGGGTCCTTAAACCATGATACGAATTTTTCGCATTTTGTATTAAGTTTAGTAGCAAATAAGTCAATATGGGGAATCCCAAATTTATCAACAATTTTTTGAAATTCTACTTCATTTAATTCAT
>MU185608.1:0-19672 GCA_016904865.1 Pissodes strobi | reverse complement strand
TTGAAAATCATACAAATTTCGTCTAATACTTATTTGGGTGTGTCGTATTGTTTTTGTGCTACGATTTTTTTAACTACTGTTTAGTTGCAAGATATTCTGCCAATTTTAAGTAAAACACTAAAAATAATTTTACATGAAAAATTATTGGAACAAAAATGTAGATAATTGAAAATCATACAAATTTGGTCTAATACTTATTTGGGTGTGTCGTACTGTTTTTGTGCTACGATTTTTTAAATTGCTGTTTAGTTGCAAGATTTTCTGCCAATTTAAAGTAAAACACTAAAAATAATTTTACATGAAAAATCATTCGAACAAAAATGTAGATAATTGAAAAATCATACAAATTTTGTCTAATACTTATTTGGCTATGTCGTACCGTTTTTGTGCTACGATTTTTTAAATTACTGTTTGACACTTTGACTGCCATGTGCATCTTTGAGTATACACAGTAGCCCAGACCAGATCGCCACGTGTATATTCTGGTATACACATGCCATCATGAATATTGCGCCGCGTGTATGCTAGAGTAACACGCTTTACGTGCATTTCTTATTGGATATAGTTTATCGTGACGTGGGGCAATGACAAAATAATCTTAGCGCCGACTTTTGATAAAACTTAAATATTTTTATATTAATTTTATTATTTAGGTAGTGTTTATTGCTGTGAAATGAAGTACAATTGGTAGTTTTGACATAGGGTTATAATATAGTAAATATAAGATAATACATTATTCGAAATACAATAATAATAAAAACAATAAATACTAGTGCCTAATTATAGGCACACGTGGCGCAAAATATATTTTTATCACTTTTACGCCACGTGTATATTTTTTATACACTAGTCTTAAAGTCATGAAAACAACGAAACTAAAATACATAACATAATAAAAGAGTGTTAGAGAGGTATTTCAAATACTTTTCTATAAAAATACACGTGGCATTCGCGACCCTTCTATTGAATTTGACATGGCAGTCAAAGTGATAATTGCAAGATTTTCTGTCCCAATTTAAAGTAAAACACAAGAAAATAATTTGACATGGAATATCATTGGAACAAAAATGTAGATAATTGAAAATCATACAAATTTCGTCTTATACTTATTTGGCTATGTCGTACCGTTTTTGTGCTACGAATTTTTTAATTACTGTTTAATTGCAAGATTTTCTAAGTCTCAATTTAATGATTCGGACTCAAAAAAGAAACGGGGGGGGCTCTCTCGAATTTTTATCGGCATAACGCACATTTGTTTATTTCGTATTAACAACAAATTGATATATCGCCTAAACTAATCAACTTAGACGAAAAATTATAAAGACAATGTTCTGTAGTTTTTTGCGAAGAATATACTTGTCGAATTTTTATCGGCATAACGCACATTTGTTTATTTCATATTAACAACAAATTCATATACCACCTAAACTAATCAAGTTAGACGAAAAATTATAAAGTCAATGTTCTATAGTTTTCTGCGAAGAATATGCTCGTTGAGTTTTTATGGGCATTACATACATTTGTTTATTTCGTATAAACAAATTCCTTTCTAATACTAAGAGTTTATTCTAAAATGAATACTTGTTGTTTGGAATTAATTGCAAACAAAAGAGTGTTTTATAAATTTGTTTATTATTTAAATGAATAGAAAGCTAAATTTAATTATAATTATTTCTAAATGAACTTAAAACTAATATAAAGATCTATTTGCTACGGAACCATTTAACATATTGTAACTAAAATATGTATCGTGGATTATTAATGCATAAACTTTAGTTTAGAAACAAGTTTAATGAGTCCACCAATTATAGGATAATGATCACTATTGTCTGCATCTTCTAATATTTCCCATGAAGAATTGATTGCCTATCTTGATGAAATCATAGCTAAATCTACCACGGACTTGTTTTGATTTACTACTTCTAATCTTGTCGCCGAACCATTATTCATTATCACCAAATCAAGCATATCCAATGACTCCTGAATAGTACTTCCATTATTGTTTGTTGTTTCACTTCCTCATAAAGGGTGGTGTCCATTGAAATCCCCCACTAAAAGTTTTGGATTCGGAAAAGAACCGATCAGGTAGTGTTGTTTTTGCAGAGTTTTAAATATGGCGGAACATACATATTTAGTACCGTGAAGTTATTGTCCTTTAATGTTATACTTTGAATATGAGAGTTATCAATTAAAAGATTATCTTGAATTTTTGTTGATAACAAAATCTATATTGTTTTTGATCAATGATGCTATGCCACCCTTTTCATCTTGTCTATCTAATCTAATTGTTATGTATTTATTTATGACAAACGAATGTGTATTTTTAAGCCAAGTTTCATTAACGGCAAGAATATCCGGATTGGTTTCTTTTATAAAAATTTTTAAATTGCATATATTGGAACATACATTACGTATGTTTCATTGGATAATTTTTAGGTTGTGTTTATACAGATGCGGAATCTATCATACTGTCAAACCTATTATTTTCCTCTGTCAATATTTGCTTTATATGTGAGAAAATTATCATTTTACTAATTTCATTAAGTTTATTAAATTCAGTAAAAACCTCATTGGAGATGCCATCCATATTTGTAATTGTATGTGAAGGTGAGGGTTGATTCATATCTAAGCAATCAAAACTTATTGGCCTCAATGGTGTTGTGGACAGTCTTGTGGACTGTGGAGATAAACATGCATTATGTGCTTCCTTATTAAAGGAATTAGCTTGTCTTTTTGAAGACTGAGATTTGATGATTTTAGTGTAAGATGGTTTTTTATTGTTATACTTTTGCATCATATTGTATATGTTTCTTCTGTCTGAAATCTGCGTAAACCCTTTTATTGGGTCTTTTTTACTTTTTACTACAGGAAAATCTTGATTTGACCAAGTTAAAGGCGAATATCTATTAACTTTAGGTACAAGTTGGTCCGCGTCGTAAACGGATATGCTATCTAGCGACATGTAAATTCTTATTTGTTTTTGCCTTAAAAACTCAAGACATTGCCTGTAAGTGGAATTGTGGTCTGTAGCGTTACAATGATAACATTTCCTTTCAGTTTCACATGGCCCCTCGTGTAATATCTTAGCACAGTTTTGACATTTTTGTTTACTTTTACAGTTTTTTTTTTCGTATGCCCGTATAATAAACAATTAAAACATTAAGTTACTGGAATTATGTACGGTTCAACCCTCATTTCAAGGCCATATATTTTAATTTCTCTTGGCATAATTTTCCCTTCAAAAGTAAACAAACATGTACCTGTTTCTACATATTATATTCTTTCATTATTTACAACTTTTCTATTAAATCTTCTGACACTGATTACTTTATACTGGGACTCCCTATTGTCCATTAATTATTTTGCGTCCATACCTTTACACACTCATCTTACTATACCTTTACAGGATACATTAAAATTTGTGATATACAATTCGTATCCTATTTTCAATAATGTCTCATTGTCTAAAAATGTATTTGCACTTGTCGGGCTGTTAAATTCTACGATTACTTTATTCTTTCCATTTTTTAAAGATCCTTTAGTGTCTGACAAATGCAATAAACTTATATCTTTAGCCAAAGACATCGGGTGCAGGTTTGGTAACTTTTGATCGTCCCCTTGTATTACAACTAGATTCGTTTATGATATTTTTTTGGGTGGTGCTTTCCATTCCTGGCAAAGTATCTGTATTATGCAATGAATTATTTAAGTTTCTGAGATTTACACGTTTAGAGGGAGGTTCCAACCCTCCCTTAGGAGGGTCCTTCATTACTACCTTATTTTTGCATTGCAGTCAATAGGTCAACGATATGAATTTTACTTTATATTTATCGTAATCCAATTAAGGAAAATCTGTGCAACTCCTATGCACCCAAGACAAACATGTAATACATTAAATGCCAACCTGATTCTTTTTACTTCACAGGAAATCTACTACAGCTATGTGCATTGTAGACATTAGAGAAACTTACGTCAATGTAGCCGCTTACACCCTTTTCTATACATTCGGCAATCATCGGCACGTACGTTATTATTGTTGTAATATGTTTTGAATGGTGGGCAGTGGAATGTATTCACGGAAATATAATATGCAAGCTGCTGTAGATCCACTATAGATAGGCTTTTAATTCATTTTTTTATCATTAAATTAATATTTCACTTCATGCATGGTCCTCCGCTCGCTCCGGGGGCGCAACCAATCGAAACTAACCCAAGGCATGCCCAAAATTGACAACCAAATCAAACATATCAGAAAAATGTATAACAGATCTACTATTACTTGGATATAAATGCAGCCTAAGGAGCGCATAATCAAATCAAAAAGTTTGTAACACAGATTTTACAGATTTATTTTTCGTTTTAACAGACGCATCCGAAATAGTGTTCTATGAATATTGGCAGAGTGCCAAGAACATCGATCACTCACTTTTCGGCTTTAGAGCGAGTGATTATGAACGAGTGACTTTACTTACATGCCGAGTGCCACAGGGACCGCTTGCTATAGCGTCTTACTTTTGCCGGAGATGGCCTGGAGCCAATAGATGCCTTTTACTTGTAGGCTTGTGAGAGAGTGAATTGCCGGAGCTGGCCGGGAGCCAATAAATACCTTTTTTGTAGGCTTAAGACCACTACGACGAGATGTCGCAATGGAAGAGTACCACAAATGCCGTTTGAGAGAGTGAACTTTGAGAGATTGGGAGTTTCCAACACGTGAAACTACATGGCATGGCCGGCGGCCATGCCACCGGGAGCGCGCACGCATCGCGTCTTGCTTGGTTGGGGGGTCAAGAAGCTACTCTTTTCTAGAACGTGAGAACTAGATCAACTAGAACTGGTTGTCTCCTCCCCTTTTGACGGGAGAAGGTACATCACCCCGGAAATAGAAAGGGCAAATAATGTAAATACAGAGAAGTTATATAAAACGTAACATCGGCGATTGTCTAAAATAAACTTATGAATTTTACCACAAACATGGTCGAAATAGAAGCTAAACTGATTGTTTCCGTTTACGCTGTGAAAGTAATTGGCCGAATGCGTTTCTGCATTGTAGCTGACACGCCTTGAGTTTCGAAATACATCGAGGTCATTGGCCTAGCACGAATCACGCAGTTCGATGCAGGACTGCTTCTGTTGAAATTGCCGATTAACTTAAAGAAAACTGTTTTCTTGTATCGCGCTGCCGGGCGCAGATGAGTAAACGTTGTAACAAGAGATGGCGCTAGGAGCATCGCCGAGGTTTTTAAGACACATTCTTTGATTTCTTTGGAATGCGAACACAGTGGCGTGGAATGGTAATATAATACGAATTAAATCGCTAGATTTGAACAACACAGCAAGTGGATAAGAAATCCAATAGGCTAAGGAGGTATTCTGGTGACAACACTGACAACTGTCTGGTGTGCGTCATATATAAGACAGCGATAGTTTTCTTTGTGCTGTTTTCGGTTTATTATAAATACTATTAATATAATCTCTTAACAAATCGGTCGTTTTATTGCATTGCTATTATAGGGTAGCTGGGGCAGAGAACATCTACCGGAGAGAAGCCACAAATCGGCAAAAATCGTGTTCGCTCAGCTGGTTGTGTAACTGTCAATAAGTACGCACGTTGGTTCGGCGGCTAGGTATGCTGTTTAGTCTAACGGCTGATGTCATGAAAAGAGGTTTGTTTGGTTGGAATTTTGTGTTTATTTTATATTTTATAATAATATTGAGTTATACAGTGTGTATATTAAAACTTTTTGAGACTGAAGAAATGTCTGGATATTAATGTGCAGTTCGCGGCTGTTTATCCAAGACAGGTGAAGTAGTTAGCCTTTTAGATTTCCCAAAGACTATATAAGGTAAAATATATTCTTTTTTACCGTTAGAGCTCAATTTATAAACCCCTGAGGATTCAGAACCTCAACTAGGTATGCTTTTAGACTAACTAACTGCTGATGTTACGAATAGAGGAATATTTGGTTGAAGTAAATTTATTTTGTTTTTGTTTTTTATTTTACAATAATATTAAATTATACAGCGAAGAGTATGCATTTTAAAATTTTTCGAGTTTATAAATTGAGCTTTAAAGCTAAATTAAATATTAATAATGAGTATGTACTCAGTTATCTAGGAAGAAGATTTTAATGTGTATATGGCCAAATTCATCACAAATATTACAGTCTTCGCAAAAAAGGAAATGTCATTTTGACTTTTCTATTTAAAAATGAGACAGGCTTTAGTGACCCTTTTATTGCAGTGCTGAAATTTGGATAGAGGCGTGCAGAAGATGTGATTTGTTGCTAAAGGTAACGGATTAATATAAAAATTATAGACTTTGTGAACATCACTTCGAAGAGAAATATATTTCGAAAGGGAATCTTAAAAAGACTTTGCTTCCAAACGCAGTCCCTACACGTTTTTCTTTTCTAAGTCGTAAAAAAGTATCTGGTGATGATAAAGAAGAACCTCCGAAAAAAATTATTATTCTGTCAGGTAGGACGTTTAGAATATTTGGTACCACCTATATACCATTTTAATTATTTTAATATTTATAATATAGGTATACCTAATTATTTTTAATATTTAGATGTTACAATTTCTCCCTCATCTTCTAACATAACATCTTTACAACAAGTTACATCCTCTTCACAAGGTAATTTTATAAATCATTCATATCATTGAACTTGCAAAAAAACGTGTTTATTAATTTAATTAAAAAAAATAATTTTATTTTAAGATATAAACACTTTCCACGAGAGTGACACTTCTTTAATTTTGTCCACAATTGTCGAAGATAGGGAAGCAAATGCAGGTATGCCTAAGTATTGTTATTTTTCCTTTCTAATATTAATATAGTATGATTTTTTCAGAAGAAAGTACCTTGCGTGTTGCAAACCCCACGGTATCTCCCTTGGTTTCTCCTATAAGACCATGTTCATCCCAACTCGGTTTACAGCCATCTTCAAGCACAAGCTACACCCAAACAGATTCTTCCTTAAGCTGTCACATTCCACGAAAACAAAAATTAAGAGCTAAGATTCGTAACTTACAAAAAAAAATACAAAATATGATTCAATGAAAGAAGTCAAACTTGAAGATTTCATTAAAATGTGTGATATTTTCTTAAGTAGGCTATTGTCGGAAATAATTAAACCCCACCTGGCTTTAAAGGACAAAAACCCAACTTCAAGGAGATATTCTCCTGAGTTAAAACAATTTGCTTTGACTCTTTATTTTCTAAGCCCTCGGGCATATGTATATTTGAGTAAAATACTAACTTTGCCAACAAAAAGAAGTTTACAAAGGCTCACCGAAGGATTAGGCTGTAAAGCAGGCTTAGAAAATTAAGTGATATCATCACATCCTAACTAATTCAAAAACGTTTTTGATGGATCAGATTTTCAAATGGATTTTTTAAAAAAGGCACTTGAATATTTAAATGACCTTGAAATATTTGAGTCATAATAAAAATATTACAAAGACTCTAAATTTCCGTAAATGTTGGATAATAACAATAAATAGTGTTATAAAATTGTGGGAGAAACTTAAAATAAAAGTAAAAAAAAAATTAAAAACAAGCTTTTATTTAAATGCACTAAAAAGAAGAAAATAAAATTTAAAGTAAATCAAACCCATTATTTTGTTACATTAAACATTTTTATAATATAATATAAAAGCTTGTCGCGAGATTTTCCTGTTTAAATTTCTCGCGACAAGCTTTTATATCATATAAAAATATTTTATGTAACAAAATAATGGGTTTGATTTACTTCAAATTTTATTTTCTTCTTTTTAGTGCATTTAAATAAAAGCTTGTTTTTAAATTATTTTTTTTTACTTTTATTTATTTTTTACTTTTTAGTAGGTATTATGGCATAGCAAAATCACAAATTTAGTAAATATGATATTTTTATTTATAAAACTTAGATTCGTAGTATATAATAAAAGCCATTTTGAATCCGCCATTTAAAATTTTCAAAATCTGATAAAAAATGTATATTCCTTGTCCCTAGAAACCCCCTAATACCAATTTTAAACTAAATCGTACATACTTTAAGTAGTGTCTTCACCACTAACCTTTAAAGGGAGGGGGAAGTGTAAGCAACACCACTGTCTTTATAAGAATAAACAATGGCAACACCATAGTTTTATATTTTCATTTGACCTACAAACGCATACCAAATTTGAAGCCAATTGGATATGTAGAAGTCAGCTAAAATTAACTTGCAACATTTAACCTAAAATCGGCCAATTCAAATTCCTTGTCCCCAAAAACCCCCATATATACCAATTTTAAACGAAATCGGACATACTTTAAGTAGTCAATCGGACATTTAGAAGTAGTTCTAATTCAGCTTGCAAGATTTGATTACAGACGGAGCCACAGGTGAAAGTAAATAAAAGCTTATAAAAATTAGATTTCATGTATCTGAAGACCAGAAGAATTAATACCGATTGTTTGGAAAATTTTTTTGGTTGTATAAGACAACAAAGTGGAAATAATGTCAATCCAACACCGGTCCAATTTCAAAGGGCATTCATAAAATTGTACTGCCAAAATTATTTCCAATCCAACCGCATGAATTGTTAGGAAGATTTAGACGAGCTATTAGTTTAACTAAACACTACAAATATAATAGAATTGTCTGTTCAGGAAGAGTCTAATAAAGCTCCAGAACTTCCCTACAATTCATATACACAAGGTAATTTAGATTTACTTACTAAAAATGCATTTAGCTATGTTTGTGGATATATTTTAAGTTCACAATTGTGACATTTGCAAAATTTTTGGCAAGCAATATCAAGAACTTGATATTAATAATTTGCTAACTCATTTTAAAGCATTCACTACAGATAAAAGCATTTATGGAGGCTTGCAATCTCCTCCACAAAATTTTAATCAATTTATATTTAAGCTAGAAAGCATATTCAACGACAATTTTGAAAAAATTTCCACTGGAAAAGCAGTTTCTAAAACAATATTCAATTTAATGTGTAATGCAAGCTTTTCTCATCCTTGTTCGGAATTTCCGATAAATTTTATAAAAAAAACTATTCGTAAGAATGAAAATATTTTATTCCATTAAATACACAAATAGAGATTTAAAAATTAATAAAGTCAACAAACCTACTGAAAGAAAACTAAAAATACTTTCTTATTTATAATGTTATTAGTAATATTAAAATATAATTTTTAGTTTATATCATTTAAATTTTGTTTTATTTTATTTCATTTGTAAACTTAATTTAAAATATTGTTTGTTAATATCCATGTTAATAAGTACATTTGACTACGTACTATATGTGCATCCTAACTTCAAGTCTTACAGTGTATATGGAATACAGTTTTCTATGTATACGTGGCTGTGTTTACGTCTTGCGCAACGGAATAAATTTGTACCCAAAGGATTTAATGCCCGTGTCGCTTCTCTACGGTAGATCTGCCGTGCAAAGCAAAAACCTAGTAAGTCGAAATTAGCGGGTTTCGGAAAATCAACAAAATGAGATGTTTTAAGGCAAATTTTGCATAACTCTTTCATTTATTAAGATACTGGCTCGAGATTTGAGACACAAAATACAAACTACAGAGGCTCCATAATTGCATAATTAAAATATTTAAAAAACAAACATTTTCTAAAAAATACCTTCTTGTAAACATACTAGAAGCATTTTTTTTGAAAAATTCGAAATTTCGAAATCAAAAATATAGTAAGTTTCTTTTACAAACGAAAAATCTAGTATGTTTACTTACTAAATTCAAGTTTTACAAATGAAATACCTATTAAGTATGTTATTATTTGTAAAAAATGTTGGATGAATTTACAAATTACAAGTCAAGTAAGTTTTTACAATAGAAGAATCTAGTACAATTACTTACTAATTTGAAAGTTTTAAAAATCAACTACCCAGCATGGTATTTTTTAGTATAGTAACCATTTAAAAAAACCAAAAAGATAACGATTTAAAAACTAAAGTAAAGATATAGGTATTTAAACAAAAATTGGACAGCATTTTAGTTAAACCTAATCACAAAAAAATTACATTTTAAGGTACAGAATATTATATTATCAACTAACATTGAAATAAAAATACTCATTAAAAACAAAAATCAAATGTCCTTCACTGATCTTCCAAAACAGTTAACTTGCCAAGGTCGGAAGCACTTTCCGAGACTGGAAGTTGCTTCCAAAAAATTTGTTTTTTAGGTGGCATATGGCTGAGTAATTCCTTAATGATTTTATCTTTTTTCTCAGTGTTTATGCCCCTAGCATTGGAGACCTGTGTAACGGGGGGTAGCATGTTATGCTTAAATTTTGGTTTGAGGAATTTCACTTCGTTAAAATCTGTGTCTTCCAACTCTGACTTAAAAAACAATGATCTGCTGCCTTTTCTAAATTGACATTCTCTAACATTCGAGAGTAAAGGTATATTATTAGCCCCGGATTTTCTGGCCTGACACCCGTTTTCAAAATTTAAAAAGTCCGATGCGTGAAGTTCAATAACTTTTGCATTTTTACAAGAACTTTTTATTAACAGAATTAAATCTTCAAAATTTAACACCTCTTTGGCCTTGTTCCACTTTTTTCCGATAGCCCCGTGAAGTGCATCAGCTTTCATAAAGGAGTGCCCGGATTCAAAGAATCTAAACGTGATAGTTTCAGGACCCCAATCTTCATTAACAAATAAGACGCACGAACTGAATAGGGTCCAATTTTTGTTTTGGGCCGCGCAGTTGTCCGCCCAATATATGACGTGTTTTTTTGTGTCATCTAGATTTTTAAGAACATTATAAAACGTCGACACCACGTCGGGTCCCGAGCGCCCTTTAATGGCTTCATGCCACAATACGAAATAGTGGTCACCATTTTTCCTTAAATTCGCAAAGGTTTCATTGAAGCAGACTAACCTACTTACAAAGAATGAGTTTTTTAATGTCATTTTTGGTATTATTAATATTTTTTGCATGTCTACTGCAAACAAATCTACATCATCATCTCATGATTTATTTACATCATTGTCATACAGTTTCCGGGCAGCGGTGTATCTTTTTTTATGATCTGCCTGTTTTTGGCAAATTCCACAATCTTCGGGACGGTGCTTCATAATTTCTACGCCATCGTTATTTGTTTCTTGATTGTTGGTAGCTTCATCTCGTTTTTGGATGTCTGATGACTTCGCAGTAAAATTTTGGTTTTTGTCATGATTATTGGTTTGCTCATGTGTTTTGTTGATTTCTTTATTATTTATTTCATTTATATGTTCGCTAAACAAATTACAACTTGGGCATTCATCCTGCGACGGCTTTGAAAAACCGATGTTTTCTTTTTGAAAAACCTTACGATATGTTTCATAAGTCACCGAACGTGATTTTTTTTTTTGTAATCTTCCCAAAGCTGATAAATACTAAGGTCGGAAGGTAAGTACCTTCGTAGCGTGGCGTGAGCCAAATTATAGTGAGACACTGTCGGGTGGTAAGAATCGATGTGTGTCTTAATTAAGTAGTAATTTTCCTCACTTATTTCCTTCATCATTTTCCCTCTTTTTTCCCCTCTTTTATCAGTTATTTCTTGAAAGTGTTCAACAGTGTTTTTTAAATACGTGGTTATAATCCAGTCTGTTTTGTATCCTAATGTATGTAAAAACATAGTCTTACATACTTGATTTGATCTATCCTTATTGGTCTGTTCTTCTGGAATGATTTCTGGGTCCATTGAAAAGGGAAGAGTATATTTTACTGAACAGTATTTGTGTGATAGTGCTTCGCTTCGGTAAGTTGTTACATTTTCTTTTGTTAAATATTTTCCGATAAATAATCGTTTTTCTCCAAAGCTTATTTTACTAAAATATTCAAATATTGCCGTACGTTGCTTCTCAGAGATCCTTTCGAAACACCTTCTTCGGCACGTAGTTTTGCATGGTAATAATATTTTATTATCCAATTTTCTCTTAGCCTTATATATTTTTCTTGAAAAACTGGGTTCTGCATCATTATTTTTATTTTGCTCCGCAGTACTTTCTTCCTTATTTTTCTGTTTTTGACCAGCAGTATGCTCTCCTTCAGTAGTACTTTTTTCTATTTTCTCAACTTCTTCAAGTTCCCTATTTCTTTCTATAAATTCGGTTAGGTTACTTTCTGCCGCTGAATGTATTGCTACAGTATTAGGTATATTGGCATTGTTTTCACAATTAAAGTTTATTAATTCGGTTGGTAGTCGTTTTGCTCCATTGTCCATTATTAGTGGTTGATAAGATGACATCCCAAAAAATTCTTCAATATTTTGGACATCTAAAGAGCTATTACGATGACTTGAATACTCCCATGTACCTAACCTGGGATATAACTCTCCATATTCATAACTTCGGTGTAGCTTACCTATAAATGACTTTTCTTTTCCTTTTTCTTCAATTAATTCCTCAAGATTAAAAAAGTTTGGTACCTTGTTTTCCTTTTCCTCAGCAGGTATATAGTCGGGATCTTGGTCCGAATCGTCTTCTGGTGACGGAGTGGGGAGATGCATTTTTCTAAAATAAATAAAAAAATATGTTTTTCCTACAGCCGAGCGTAAAGTAGAAAATTGCGCTTCCAAAAGAAGACGCAAAGTAGCAATTTCAGAAGAGCGAGCGCTTTTTTACTTGGCCGCTCGCCGAGCAATAAACTAACCAAAACGCTCGCTCGCCTGATGATTACCATTTTAACAAACATTTATACAAGAACAAACACCACTTGTGAAAAAAATCATATGTGTAATTCGAGCGCAAGGTGATATTGCCGCTCTCATTGCATAGTCGCGCTCCGCTATACGTCATACGTCAAACTTCTAGCTCGGAGCGGCAATATATACTTTGCGCTCTTAGTACACAAATAATTATTTCCAAATGTTGACATTCGCAGTTTTGTAAAACATTTTGGCGCGGCGTCTTTTAACGAAACTAAAAGTAAAACAGTAGAATACTTTTTTATAAATGGGCGTACCCAGGATATTTCTCAGGGGGTGCAAGGTAAAACCGCATATCAGTCTGCTGTGCAGTGTTACCATTAGTTGCCAATGTTGCGAAAAGCAGGTAAGATGCATGTTGTGAAATACAGGGGGGGCGAGGCCCCTCCTTGGTACGCCCATGTACTTATTCACTGCCGCATAACTGTGTATTTTTCAAACTTAAACAAACGCACGCCGCTGGAGTGCTGCTGTACGTAATCGTAAGCACGGCGCTGCTCATTCTTAAACAATAAGAGGCTGTTAACGGGGCGGTCATACATTGTTAGCGACTTATTTTTCGTGAAAACACTTAAATATCTCCATAAGTTGTAACATCCTTTAAAAATTATTTTTTTATACCCGTACTTACGTGTTATATCTAATCTGCACCTTCTCCACCATTGCACGACTTCGTTTTGATATAGTATTAGGGTACGTCCATAGTGCACCGCTTCTCGCTTCTCGTTTTACCGCGGCAGACTAGCGATAAAAAATTGTATATAGGAATGGTAGCGCGTGGCCATAGTGCGCTTACAGCTTTTTCAACCTGCTTAATCAGCTTTTGCGCTACCATTCCTTTATAAATTTTTTATCGCTAGTCTGCCGCGGTGAAACGAGAAGCGAGAAGCGGTGCACTATGGACGTACCCTTAGGCACAAAAACGTTGCTGTTTTCCATTTTCTTTAATAATCAAATTTAACTAAACTACAATCTACAGTTTCGTACGATGTATCGATGCCAGCAATAATGCTCTTAGACGCACAACTTCGCTCTCTGAAATCTGCATTTGTACTAACATTTTTCGATGAGCCGTGTTCATCCGATCCGACTCGACCCTGTCACCTGACCGCATACAACTATTCCTATTAGTGCGTCAAACATACTGAATCGTACCACGCTAGTAAGTAGACATAATAGGTTTTACGTTTGCAAAATGAAGTGATATTAAAATAGTGTTTTGTTGGATTGAAAAATGTATTTGCAAGTAGACATACTAGGTTTTTCTTTGGCAAAAGGAAATATTTAAAAACAGTATGTTATTTAAATTGTTTTTTCGCTCGTAAAAGTGACATACTAGTGTTTTGTCTAGTAAATTTACCAATATTGATAAAAAACGTCGTATATTTTAAGGTAGTAACTTGACTTAATTCGTTTATTTTTTGCAATATTACAACCCTAAAGATACCAGTAGGTAGGTCTCTTTAAGCTGAGTGCAATGGCATAGTAATCTTGTTTTCCTAGTAAGTCGACTTACTAGGTTTTTGTATTGCACGGGAGAGATGTTCTCTGGCTGAGGTGAATACCGGCCACCTAAGTATTCTCTTAAATCTTTCGGATATATTTCAATAAAACGCTTACGTCTGGGTAAAAATAAATACAGTGTAGGTTTATCTAACACGTTTTTTTTATTACAGTTTAATAGAAAATATGATTTAAAAAATGAATGCAACTTAAAGGAAATTCTATTGGCCGGATTCAACTTCAAATTGAGGTAATTGCGGCCACCTGCCGGTATTACCACTCATTCACAATGATCAGAAATGTAGTATTTCTTGTCTTGATTTATACATGCCTTGTGAGCCCACTGACCACAACTTGCGTAACTAATCCAGATTTTATTTTTGCCAAACTCTCCGCAGGCCAGGAGTACTTCGTCGTCTATTTTAGCTTCAGAATCCGAAGAGATACCATCAGAGGATACTCTGTTGACTGAGATAGTTGCCTCTATTTTGCAATCTAGGAATACCAAATCTTTTACTAACTTGCCTTACTGTCTGTCCTTCACCAATCGCAGTTAAAGCTGCGGCCATTTTTGGAAATTCTGGTATATTTTTTATTCCGGTTAACAGTGGCGTATGCAAGAATTCATTCATTTCAATTCATGATATATGTACGCTTGTACATACATATTATAATTTTTGCAATGTAGTAGAAATATGTATAAAAATAGTAGTCAGAATATGTGTTTATATTTTACTCGACGAGTTATATTTTCTTAGCTTCTCTGGATATGTTTATTTCGGCAGAAAATCTGTTGTATTTATTTATAATATCGATCGGAATAGGGTGAAAGGAAGTACTTCCAACTGGGAAATTGAAGTAAATAAAGAAAACCTGTATTAAAAAAATATATTTATTGCCTTTTAAATATAATCAGTTTTGGCAAAAATGTCTAATTCTTTCTTCGTTTACAGCATTTTTACATATGGATTTTAATAGTAAAGCCCTGTGGCTCTAAACAGATGTCATGTGAAATCATTTCTTTAAATACGTTTTTTTATAAAAAAATGCTTCAGAACTTTTAAGGATACAATCTGCTTATCAATTTTGTGTTTCTGCATGTTATGTTGTATTCTTAAAAATTTCTCGGTTTGTATACAAATGGATAAAACATCATCACTTGTGTAACATAAACCTCCCTAAAGGTGGCTTCCCACGGCCTATATTAGCACAGGCCGGGCCGGACTTGCTCAGCGGACAAGCACAGGTAACGCACGGATCGGGCTTGGCCGCGCGTGAGGTCTTCCCACGGCCTGAATGAGCCTGTTCTTCATGAGTTTAAAGCTAGGGTTCAATTTAAAAATAATAAAAATATCGCGTGAAGGAAAAAGAGTGGCAGTTACTGCCCCAGCTTTTGTTTTGTTTAGTGGCTCATATTTATTCAACAAGAAAAAAAAGACCATAAGGCGCGTGTGGATGTTACCATTAAATAAATGTCTATTAAGAGGATTGTTCAGTGACTATTATATTGGGAAAATGGTATATAAAGCTACAGGAAAATGGCAGCGTTAAATTCATTGAAAATTTGAGAATATCTTAGAAATATAATACTGTTGATCGCCATGTCAATAAAATTTTCGAAAATTTCAGATTTTTTTTTTAATTTTAGAAAAAAAATATTTGTGTAAAAAATGTTCCTCTACCGTCATTCTTTGAAGTATTTAATGGATAATCTACCAGTTCGATTTGCCATTTTTCATTCACTTTTTTCATAATTATATATTATATTATACAAGGTGATTTTGAGAAACAATCATAATAACTTCAGTAGTCGTGCACAAACTGGCAATACCGCATTGCCGCCCGTGAACGCAAGAATATTTCGAGCTGCGACCTGTCCAGCGTGACATCATGTTTGGCCAATTTTAGCACAATAAGGACAGCGCCAGCATCGGCTTTAGTACGTGTTCTGGATCGGGTTCAAGACTATTTTATTAACATTTGTCTCAACTCTATTACGGTGATTGTTAATTTTTGAATAAGCAGGTAAGAATATATTAGTTTTGTTTTGTCTCATCATATTTTTGGGTCTAGACAAATCGGCAAATTTTTTGAACAGAACAGTTTAGCATGCATAAAGTTTTACATAATTTTCTTTAAAAAAATATTGCTTTGATCATATTATTTTATAGGTTAGGTATCTCTCGTTAGATTTACACATTTATGTTTTATTTTATTAACTATCGTGACATGTGAGGTTTGGGATTGCTTATACAATGTCGCCGTGCTAAGCTTTTAACTTTTTTTGTAATATATAGGTACGGGTAGAAAATTTTTTAATCAACTTCAAAAAAAGACGAGTTTGACGCGCATATATTTTTTACAAGCTTTTATTTACTTTCACCTGTGGGTCAGTCTGTCTGTCTGTAATCAAATCTTGCAAGCTGAATTAGAACTACTTCTATATGTCCGATTGGCTTGAAATTTGGTACACGTTTATAGTTCCGATGACAATACAATATTATAATGTTAAGTTTACACCTCCCCCCCTTTTAGGGGTAGGGGAGGGGGCACTACTTAAAGTATATCCGATTTCGTTTAAAATTGGTATATGAGGGTTTTTGGGAACAAGGAATATGAATTTTCTATCAGATTTTAAAAATTCAAAATGGCGTATACAACATCGCCGATTTTTGGGTTAAATGTTGCAAGTCAATTTTAGCTGACTTCTACATATCCAATTCGCTCCAAATTTGGTATGCGTTTGTAGTTCAAATGAAAATATAAAACTATGGCGTTGCTTACACTCCCCTCCTCCCTTTCAAGGGTAGGGGAGGGGGAACTACTTAAGGTATGTCCGATTCGTTTAAAATTGGTATATGGAGGTTTTTGGGGACAAGGAATATGATTTTTTTAATAGATTTTGAAAATTCAAAATGGCGGATTTAACATGGCCGATTTTGGGTTAAATGTTGCAAGTCAATTTTAGCTGACTTCTACATATCCAATTGGCTTCAAATTTGGTATGCGTTTGTAGTTCAAATGATAATTTAAAACTATGGTGTTGCTTACACTTCCCCCCACCCTTTAAAGGTTAGTGGTGGGGGCACTACTTAAAGTATGTCCGATTTCGTTTAAAATTGGTATTAGGGGGTTTTTAGGGACAAGGAATATACATTTGTTATCAAAAAATTCAAAATAGCGGATTCAAAATGGCTTTTATTATACAGGGTGTTTCAATAAAAACTCCCAGGCCAATTATTTTGAAAACTAAAAGTGACATGTGAATTCTGTAAACGCCAGTTTTTAGCCTATATGATTGGCTTCACAATTGTGTAAAAAATGTGTTTGAATAATACAAGATGTAGGTGGAGCCACGGTGCAAACAATTTTTTCGATGACAGGAACTTTGAAATGTTGTGGCTCTTAAAGATTATTAATTTCTGATAAAATTATGTCCCATAAAATTTTTCGATAAATCCAACATGAACGGAGATATTTGGGCTTAAGTTTTTTTTTAAATAATTTTAACGAATATTTTAATTATGAATATTTTTAATATCCTTTAGCAGATTTTAATTTAATTTTGGTAATGATAATTTTAGTGATAAAACGCTCGTGTCGCGCTACATTATTACGTCCAGTGACGTCTCAGGGGGCACCTTAACAAATAATATTGGCAAAAAATAAGACGCCACTGAGTTTTTGGTAATTTTTATATTATTTTCGGATTAAGCCACTAAAAATATCCTTTTCTTGTCTGTTAAATTGTTTTCATATCTTGCTTCGTTTTCGAGAAATAGAAAAATCCAGATATCTCTGGAAAACAAAAATCATTAATTTAATTTCATTAGTAACACTCAGTGTCAGTGTCAGAATTTGCAAGTTCTACATTTTTAAAATAAAAATGGTTCACCACACAAATCAAGACAAATTGACCATGATTTTAGTTTATAGAGAATGCCATCAAAATGCTTCAGAAGCTGTGCGCTGCTATGGAGCTCGTTTTCCAGATAGACCAACGCCCGATCGCAAATCTTTTGTAGCTTTGTGTACCAACTTAGCTACATATGGTAGCTTTAAAAAGGGAAAGGTTCAAAGAATGAAGAGAATTACGACTGACGAAAATGTAGCTCTAGTCCTACAAACAGTAGAAAATAGCCCACAAACGTCATTACAAATATTAAAAGATGAAACTAATATTACAGTAAGTTCGTGTCGCAGAATCCTAAAAGGAAATGGGTATTTTCCATACAAGATTCATTTAGTGCATCATCTACAACCAGAAGCTTACCAGCGCAGAATAAACTTTTTGGCACATTTTTCACCTTCCTTTGGAAGAAAATCCAAATTTATTAAACCAAATTATGTGGAGTGACGAATCCAGGTTTCACAATAATGGAGTAATTAACAGACATAATTGTCGCTACTGGTCCCGGGAAAATCCTAACTGGATGCGACAGACTAAATTTCAAACACGATTTGGGGTAAATGTTTGGTGTGGTATTGTAAATGGTTACATAATTGAGCCCTATTTGTACCATAAACATTTAACTTCAGTTCGTTATTTACAATTTCTGCAAAACGATCTCCCTTTGCAGTTACAAAATGTAGGAATTGACGTAAATACTCTGTGGTTTCATCAAGACGGTGCCACAGCACACAATAGCAATATCGTTATGAATCATCTAAATGTGACGTTTCCAGGAAAAGTGATCAGCACAAATGGGGATCTTAGATGGCCAGCAAGGTCCCCTGATCTCACCCCGATGGACTTTTATTTATGTGGCTACTTACAAAATGAAATCTACAAGGAACCAATAGAAGACATGGCTGACCTGTACAACAAAATTTATGCCACTATAGCCGCTATTAATCGAAATACACTATTGACAGTTTGCAGAACCGAATTATTATATCGATTTGCTATGTGTGTGTATGAAAACGGCAATAATTTTGAACACCTTATTAGACCCCATTAGTTAGTTTTTTGTATTGTTCTCATTTTCATTAATAATTTTTTAAATTTCTTATGAGTTCTTGCATAAAATTTAAAACATATTATTTTAATTTTATTTTATTTCTAACCCCAAATATCTCCGTTCATGTTGGATTTATCAAAAAATTTTATGGGACATAATTTTATCAGAAATTAATCATCTTTAAAAGCCACAACATTTCAAAGTTCCTGTCATCAAAAAAATTCTTTGCACCGTGGCTCCACCTACATCTTGTATTATTCAAACACATTTTTTACACAATTGTGAAGCCAATCATATAGGCTAAAAACTGGCCTTTACAGAATTCACATGTCACTTTTAGTTTTCGAAATAATTGGCCTGGGAGTTTTTATTGAAACACCCTGTATACTACGAATCTAAGTTTTATAAATAAAAATATAATATTTACTAAATTTGTGATTTTGCTATCCCATAATACCTACTAAATGTAAAAAATAAATAAAAGTAAAAAAATAATTTTTAAAAACA